>CAODLS010929028.1:0-31116 GCA_948243855.1 Flueggea neowawraea | reverse complement strand
TTGACGGAGTAAACGTCCACATAGACGAAAGAAGCAGAAGGCAAGTTCTTTCTCAGTTGAGCAACTGTCTGCTTCAACATGAAATTGAAGTATTGTGCTAGTTCATTATACGGCTGAGCACAACCGGCAGCGTCCTTTGCTGAAGGGAAGTTGGCCATAATATAAGGAAGACAACCGATTGGTCCACTGTTATGAATCCAAAATGTTCTTCCACCCAAGTCATATAGGCTCTGCATCAAAACAATTTCACTGTTTTAGCTATTTCTCTTGGAATTTCACTTAATTTTCAAAATTGAAGTTGACTATTACAATAAAAAATAATAAAATTGAGTGTAAAGATTAAAAAAATAACTAAAATTCAGTTGACATTTTATGTTATTCATCCTAATTTTCAATAATGTTTTACCTTAACAGTTGTGGAGAAATTAATAACACTGGCAGGAACAGAAGCATTCACTACCGCAACCGTCATGTTGCCAAAAAATCCTTCTCCGAGGTTATTTTGACCGATGTCCATTGTGTATAAAGCTTTACCATAATATTCCTCTCTAGGCACTAATTCAGCAAATACTCCTCCTGTCCAAATCATTGCTAACATGATCCTCAATTGAAATATACGTTGAAATTATAGGAATTGCACCGAAAGAAGTTTGTAAATTACCTTTTTGCCTTATAATTCGTGTTCTGTTTATGAATTGTGAGAACTGTGAGTACTGCACTTGAAGGGAGAAAGGACTAAATCCACCAGCAGGTTTAATGCTAGTTGGTGCCCTAATTGTAGATGTTGCTGTGGCAAAATTTGCACCATTTGTGAAGTTGGTCCCCAACGAGTTGAGGTAGGCACTTAGATATGGCAGCTTCAAACTATTTGCTGTAACAACAACGCATTTTACATCAAAATATCAATAACTTTCATAACCATTTGTGAACATTCATAACCTTCCTGAACCAAACAGAGGGTTATAGTGTTTTTTTGTAAAGTTTAGTGGGTTTGAAAAGCGTTTTGGACCTACCATATTGGCATATTGTATAATTAAGGACCAAATAACGATATAAGATAATTACAGAAAGAACTTACCAATGAAATCAATGATAAGCCTTCCATCAGAGTATCTTCCAGCCGGCATGCCAAAGAAAGTCTCTCCATAAGGAGGATCAGGAGGAGTGAAGGCAGAAGCCAATCCTCCCGTATCAGAGTTGGAGTCACCGAAGTTAAAAATTGCAGGGAACTCACAGTGTCTTGAAGCAAAGATTGGATTCAAGATGGAAAACAAAGTTGCAAAAAGCAAACAAAACGGAAAAAAAACTTTCTAGAGGCTTCATATTGGGAGGTATAATTCAGATGACACAAAAAGAGAGCAGCAAGCTTTGTCTTTATAGAGTGAATTTCCTATGGTTGAGTATACTTTTCAAAACAAATGGACAGTGTAATTTACCAAAAAAGAAGACCTTTCAAAGTCGGTACACTTGTTACGACAGAGCAAATAAAGGCCAAGTCTTGGTTTAGCTTGAAACGTTATTATACAAAATGATAATGATTCGTGAGTTAAAACTGGCTTTTGTCTTGATTGTATTTCAAAAACTGTGCAGGAGTTTCTACTAATCTACGCAACATTATCTAGTTATAAGTTATAGCTGTAACTTGTACGGTGTTTTGTTGACACCAACTAGAAGACGTAAGTAAACATCAGCAACACAGACAAAAATGTTCGGATGAAATACAATTGGAAGCTCTTGATTTGTTTTCAAAATCTTTATAGTTGGTTACTTCTCTGTGGTTGGTGATGAGGCTGCAATACACAACTAGCAATTCAAGAAAGTAAAGTCATTTTTATTTGCTCTTACTAAAAATCCCTGAAATTAGTATCAATGAGCCACAAGTATATTAGTTGGTATTTGAAGTTAGTATGAATGAACACTTCACTGAAAATAGAGGTTTAATTTCAATCAGGGAATAGATAGATAGTTTTCCAGTATCAACTAAAATTACGCCTCCACCTCCTAAAACCAAGAAGCTGGTGACTTCATTTGGGAGGATAATACAGATGACAGAAATCGAACAGCAAGTTTGTTTTCATACAATGAACTGCCTATAGTAGAATAGACTTTTCAAAATTGGACTACACTTTTGACTATTATATAGGCGGCTACTTGTTTAGATAATTATCTCATAATTCGCGGAGGAAACATAGGAAAATCTTTTCTTTTCCTCTTTATTGTTAAATAAAAGCCTCTCTTCTTAATAATTAACCAAAAAGAAACACAGAACTAATCGAACTTGAAGTTGAAGGTCAGGTCGTCCATGAAGACGACATATCTTCCTTAAATGAGAAACAAAAATCAATCGGAGAAAAGAATTCATGTCATTTGTATTCGACAACTTACAACTACAAGCTTTTTACAATGATCAAATGAAAATAATATTAACGAAAGTAAAACAATTGATCAAATGAAGCAAATGCATACTCTCTTTATCACAAAAGAAGATTCTAGGGGTGTCAAAACGTGTAGTTGTGTCGGGTTCATGTCGTGTCAACTCACCCTGGTGATACGATTAAGGTCAACGCGAACACAACCCATTTATTAAATGGGGTGACACGACACGATTATTAAACGGATTGACACGACATGACACGAATAACCCATTTAATTAAATGGGTCGTGTTTTTTATTAAAATTTGACACAACTCGTTTAATCCATTTAACAAGTACAATAATTACACACAACTCATTTAACTCGTTTTTGACCCATTTAACATTCTAACACAATTCAAATTAAAAATACAATTAAAATTTACACACACACACACAAAATCCAAATGACATGTTTAAGGTTCATACACAAATAAAAATCCAAAAATATAAAGTTCATACACAAAAGTCCATACAACTTAAAAGTTCATACAAAATCTTATATTAATAGTTCAAAATAATACTAAATTTTAGAAGTGGATGAGGATGGATCAAGACAATTAATTTCATTTACTTTTTCGAAACACCGTAATGATAACTCCACAACAACATCATTTGAAGGTTCATCCACCTCCAATTTGCTTGTATCTATAGAAAAATAAAAAGAGTTCATCAATAAAAATAAATAAATTCATAAAATTAAACAAAAAATTCAAATCATACCATGATCATCAAGTAACCAATCTCGTGCACAAACCAAAACTTCTACCACATGAGGTTTTAATGAACTCCTATATTGATCACAAATCCTTCCATTGTTGCTAAATGCACTTTCAGAAGCTACCGTAGTCACGAGAATAGCTAGAGCATCATGAGCAAGTAGTACAATTTGAGAATATATGTACTGGTTTCCTTTCCAATATGCTAACACATCTAATTTAATCCTTCTATCCATCCTTGACTCATCAAGGTAAAGCTCCAATTGACTCTTCTGAGTAACATGATCAGCAAGATCTTCAGAATCAAACTCCTACAAAAACAAGAATAATAACATATTTAGAAAACACAATCATTACCCTAAATAATAAAAAAATAATAGAAAACATGCATCATCTAAATAATAACTATGTTATTACCTTGAATACATCTTTAGAAAAAGATACATTAGCATCCATTGTTGGCATAACGCCGCTTTCAGTAGTTATAGCTTCATGATTGGTATCGTCACAACTTATGTGCTTATTTCCAACATGTATATATTCTGAATACAAAGCAAACGATGTATTGTTAACTTTCGCAGCTTCAGCTAATCCTTTATTACCATAAAGTTTCTTATAGCACCATTCAACAAAGCTTAACTTGTATCTAGGATCTAACACAACAACAAGTGCTAAAATTATGTTGTATTTAGCTCAATACTTATTGAACTTCTCAAACATCTTCTTTGCTATTGATTTCATATACACATCTTTATTATCCATAAATTCATTTAATGTCACATGAGCAACAAATATCAACGGAAAATACAAATTTGCAATTGGATATTTGGTGCCCGAAAAGAGAGATCGAAGTTTGGACAATGCTTGAAAATAGAATCATTGATTTGAAGATGTACAAAAACATTTTTATAATATAAAGCACTTTCAAGCATAAAAAATATTGAATTCCACCTTGTAGGAACGTCTTGTCTAAGCCCTTTTTTGAGACCAAATTACAAAGTTGAACACACTCCACAAACTTGACTTTCCTAGATTGAGATCCCTTCACATACTTAATATTTTCCCGAATTTTAATAATTGACTCATCAATTTCTTTCAAATTATCTTATACAATCAAATTCAATATATGAGTAGAGAATCTTATGTGAAAAAAAAATCCCCTTGAAGCAAAAGATCACCCTTCGTGGCCAAAAAAAATCAACAAACTAGCACACACATCATTGGAAAATGCATTATCCAAAGTAATAGTAAAAATTCTATCATCAATTTGCCAACCACATAAGAAATGATGATCTTTTCACACAAAGCTACCCACTATGAGGAGGAGGCAAATAGCAAAAGTTAAAAATTTTCTTTTGCAAATTCCAATCCTTATCAATAAAATGTGCAATCAAACAAATATATCTATTAGTAGTCAAAGAAGACCAATAAACAGAAATTAAACATATCCTCCTAGGTGTTGATGACATTATAGATGTAATCTTATTTGTTTTTCTATTATATATCATCAAACAATCAACCCTACAAGTATTCCTTGACACAATGTGCAATTCAGGTCTCAAATAACACAACAATTTTTTCATTGCTACCCACTCAACAAATTAAAATGGTAAATCATGCATATATAACAGCAGAGACAACCAATTCTCTGAACTCATCAGCATCAAATTTTGCAGCACTAATTGACCTATCAGATCTAGATAGCCAAGACTGACCAACATCTCTAGTATTTTTTTCTAAGACACATAGGTATATGATGTTTCATGTTACTTGTCCCATACTTACTATCAACCACATATATCTTCCCTCAAACTTTACATTTTGCAATTCTTTTATTGTTATTTCCTTCATCAAGTTCAAAGTAATTACAAACAATTGAAGTTGTCTTCCTTTGCCTCTTTATCTTTTTTATTGTTGTTTTACCATCGGTATCTTGTATCTCAACAACATTGTATTCATCTCTCATATTAACCGTGTCATCCTCAATTTGTGCCGAGTCAATTTATGTACTAGTCATCTGCATAAAAAAAATTAGGATTCAACGATTCAACAATTGAGATCAAGTTCAAATTCAATCAGAATTAAAGATTTAAACCCTAATCAAACAATTCAAGAAAACTAATTAAACACATTATAAGCATATGTTATACTTTGACAGAACAACCACATCTTAACCACATCTCAAATTCAATTTCTTAAAAATCGTTCACAACTTGGGTAAGCACACACATCATTAGTAGAAAAATAGTAGCCAAAACCAAAATTCCTTTCAGAGTTTAGAGCAATTGAAAATATTTTTAGAGTAATTGAAAATATAACTCATTATTCAAAACTAGATGAGCAACTTGGATTCTGATAATGAGAGAGATGGGGGGTGAGAGAGTTGGCGATGTCGCAGCTGTGATAGGGTGAGAGAGGCGAGGAAGTGAGCGTTACTGTGACTGTGAGAGGGTGAGCAGTGAGAGAGGCGGCAAAGCTACTGTGAGAGGGTGAGAGAGAGGTGGCGAAGTGAGTGTCTGTGAAAGGGGCGGCGACGGCGAAGCTGTGACTATGAGAGGGTAAGGATGGCAAAGTGAGTAAGTAGAGCCTGTGAATAGGGCTGTCAATTTCTGACACGATAACACGATTTTATGAGATGACACGACACAAATTCAATTTTTGTAATATTTATGTCTTGTATAATGATTTGTAATATATAAATGACATGACACAATTACAACACGACAACACAAATTGACACCCTTACCTGTAAGAGGGTGAGACTTGAGAGAGGCGGCGGAAAATTAGGTTTAGGTTTATGGGATTTTGATTTTTGGGGGATGGGAACAACCACAAACCCGTTTAACATATATAAAATTTATAAACGGGTTAGCAGGTTGACACGACACGAACCCGCTTAAACCCAAACCCTAACCCACTAATTTTGCGTGTTACACGTGTCGTGTTATCATGTTGTGACCCATTTTGACACCCTGAAAGAAACGGAAACGATCCGCAAAAGAGCAATTATTGAGCAAAAATGGCCATTCATCCATGATTCCACACTGTAGTATATCATAATCAAATAAGGAAATTTTCTATGAACTTGGCTCAACATCTCACCTCCATTCACACTCCAAGTTGTTTCCTTTTCTGTACAAATAACATCTATGTAACAAGGATAAAATACATAAATAAAAACAAAAAGAAAGTTCTCAAAACATGTTTGTAGGAAGAGGCATCACCGGAGAATTTCAGATGTGCTTCATCACGTGTAAATTGGCATGGCAGAATGCTTGACAGATGAAGGTTGTAGCGCACGAATTTTAACATCGTATTTTCTATGTTTGGAAACTTCGTTGACTGAGGATGCACCTGATTCCTCTGTTACAAGTGGAAATGATGAAGTTTCATCTTCATAAGCATTTCCGATATGATTACCACACTTACGGCAGAGCAGTTTGGTTCTTCTGCGAAACAAGCCCCACAAGTTCTTTGAAAAGAAGGGTATGCATTGGAATTCATCCACCTGAGTAAATCTGCTCTCGTCAATGTAGAAAAAAGAGATGATTCCTCGTTTTATTGATTTACCATATTTTGAGCCGATAGTTGCAATGTTTCGATTAGATGAGCTTAAGTTTAATTCGTAGCCACAAGCGCCACAGCTGCATCAGATAATTTTTTTCTTATCAATTTCTAGGTCCAACAAAATAGCATATAGCATATACCAATCAGAAAATTAGAAGGAAAAAAAAAACAACAAAACATATCCATGCAGTACATATCAAAAAAAGAATCCTTTTCAATCCATTATGAGCAGCACAAATATTGGAGACTTAGTTCGGCATACTTTTTCCAGAACTCAAAAACAGAAATGGAAGAATAGGGGTTATTCATCCATCTAAACATTAGTGTTAAAAAGAAAGATTTATCGATTTTCCCGGTAAAAATTTTCATTCTATTGGTCGTCATTTAAATAAGAAGTAGAAGAACAATATTTGGTCTCATTTTGATCTGCTACAACTTCTGTATACAGGAACTGTTCACACTGCTAAACACTAAAGTTATCAGTGTATCACATATAGGAACCTCAATTTGAAGAGAACAATTCGAATGGACGCTCACTCTGACACTACTTGAAGGTTGAACTACAACACAATGCAACAAGTAAGAACAATAAAAACAGAAAATTTCCGAAAGAATTAAGATCGATCAAAATTCCGGGTTTTGCAATCAGCAGTACTCCATCAATTAGGTAATTCACAATAGACACTAAGAATTGGGAACTTAATTACTGTTTAAAATTGAGCACATGCTAAGTACCAAACCATCTGTCCTAACTTAATACGCAGTCATCACCACATGAGACATAAAAAATCCATCCATAATAACTTCCAATCATATAAAAATTTATCCTTTCAATTCAATTAACAACACTAGTAATCAATAGCAGTTCAAGAAGCTATCTTTCATAAATCAAATGTCCCAAAAAGAGTCTGTGGACATCAAAAGCATCAAATCCATAAAACCCATAAGGAAAAATTGTATTCTGCTCCATATCCGTCAAAGGATTCAAAAACCCAAAACAAATCAATGAACAATTCAACAGATGTAAATTAGAACAAACCTGTAGCTAACATGTCTCTGAGAGGCGGAGGAAGAAGAGAAGGACTGGTAGTGATTTCCATTCAGATAATTATATTTAAGAACCGTCGATTTCGCCATCTAGACCGCTCCTATCAACGGCGAGGATCGAAATTAACTGTCAAAGTTAATGGCTTTCAGGTGCTGTGCAGTGTGTTGCTGGTGTCCAACGAGTTCCAAATGAATCGGTTGATTTTAAACAACACAGATGCAGACGAGTTAGGCTCTAGAAGTAACAGAGAAAGCAAGAATGATGAAACAGAGCAAAGAGAGGAATCAAAGCAAAACGAAAGAAAAAAAGTTGACGGTGGATCCTCGGCTCTCTTTCTTGTTTTTAGTGGCTGACCTTGTCATTTTATTTTATTTTTATTTTGTTGTATTTTTTATTGAACAGAAATTAATTAATTTACTCATTTTGCTAACTTGGCATTTTTTTAATTAATCAGGTACCTACATGGTTAAATAATTCTAGTATCTTGACTGGAATTTAAAAATTGGGTTTTACAGCTGATAGTACTGTTTCATCAATTATTTGATTAAAATTGATTATTTTTTAAAATAGAGAAATTACAGCCCGAGTCTCATTATACGTTTAGATATATCGATTGAATCTAATTGATTATTAATTACTTTTTTTATTTCACAATAAATATTTTTTAAAATTTTAACTCACCAATTAAAAAACTAATTAAAATAAATTAAATATATTGATAATTTAATATATTATCATCATTATAGAAAAGGTACAAATAATTTATTTGAATAGATGTTTAATGTAACAAAAATTTTCTTGATCTTATAAAATGACAATTATTTTGATAAAAGGAATTTAAAAAAAATATTATGAAATGGGGGAGTATTTGTTAATAGACAATAAAAAAAGAAAAATCATGATAAGAAATAAAGACAATACAAAAAGAAAAAGGATCATTGTAACAAGGCCTTATCACCTATAATTATTCCAAATGGATAGCTTTTTTTATGTATTTATGCGAATTTCTATTTTTTATGAATTCGTTTAGGCTTGATTAGATGAAAATTTGGATGGATTAAGATGATTAGATGATGGTGGTGTTGAGCTCATGATACACGTGGCATTCTTTGAGAAAGGGTTGAGTATGATTATCATGGAAGTTTGTTTGTTTGTTTGCTCCACTTCAGCATAAATTTTGGTCGATTATGATAGGTGGTTTGTTGGTAATCCTATTATTTAATTAAGATTAACTTTTATTAAACTTGAATTATTTAATTACTTTAAAACATTATATAAGTATTTTAAGGTAAAAAAAAACATCACTTTCTCTTAGACTCTCCTATATTAAGATTTAAGAACCAACAACTTGGAAAAAAAATGGCGTCGGTAGAATCTTTCTATGGTTTGTGGTCTGTTGAAGAAAACTTTAAAGAAGTTTGCTAGCACTCGAAAAAGAATAAATGCCAAGTTGTTTTTTGAGATTCTACAAGTCAACCATTTTCATGAATCACACACAAGCTGCTATTAATGGAGGTTTTGGATAACATGCCAATCACACCGACCATCCAAAAATGCATGATATGGTCATCAAATTAATGAGTCCCCTTTCAGTCTAACCGACCTGCATGTAACTCAGATCTTAAAAAAACAAACTACCTTGTAACTCGCTAACACTAAGAAGTTGACAGTTTGATTTCAGATAGGAGCAAATAAAATAACTTATCAAAAAACTTGTTCTGCAAAAATTGAAAGTTGCAATCAATCTGCCCATGCTATGTTCTGAGGACTCGTGAAGATAAGGCATTCAGATGTTGTGAACAAGAATTGTGAAGAGCTGAGAATTAAAGAAAGGGCTTTATTTTGCTGAATAAATCACAAGATGTTTTGTTACATTCATGACTAAAACCTGATTCATCTAATTCTTTTCATCCTCGTCAGTCACAAAATTTCCGGTTCCAGGATTCAATGCAGCAAAGAAGAAGAAAATAACATTGAACAAAACGAGTGGTTCGATTTCGTTGACTGGAATTCCTGTCTCGATGTTAAGTTGAGCTAGAGCTCCCTTTCCTGTGATGATTTCTCCAATCAAAGAGAATGCAATTCCAAGCTGAGCCAATCTTCCCACGAACAGTTCGTTGGCTTTTGTGAAACCAAATAGAGGACCTGAAAACATTCACAACACCTTTGTCAGGTTCAACATTGACACAGACTGAAAACATTAAGTGAAACAAGTTCGATAAGAAAAAAAAATAGAAATGGTTGTAGTAAGTTGTTACCTCCTTCAGGGAGACCCAATGCGGACCTGAAGCTTTTTCCAGGACGAATGACTGCCTTGTCAAGTCCAGTGGGAGGGTCATCGACGAAGCTGCCACGGTCACCGAGAGCTCCGATGGCTCCAAGCAGAGTGAAAAGGATGAAGAAGAGAAGAAGTGGTTCTGCTTCGTATATGGGAATTCCTGTTTCAAGGTTAAGCTGTGCTAGAATTCCTTTCCCTGTTGTGGCTTCTCCCAGTAATGATGCCTACAAATTGTGCATTCATGGGATGAGTAACATTGTCTACACTACCACTACTTCTATTTGCAGGCACGACCTGCAGGACTAACATCGAAAGAGTTCTCAAGCATATACAACGACTTTTACTTCTACTAATCTCAGTCTAGTAACATAAACTTTCTACGTAACTAGAACTTTTTTTCTCATCTGGACATTTTTGTTTCCCTTTCATGTCACAACAAAGGATTTCTTAGCTCTGTTATTTTACTAACTTCTAACACAACTAATAGGACTTGTAGAAAAAAAATATCAAAAGGGAAAAACTCAAAATGAAGAAAATTGACTTACAGCAAAACCAATCATGGCAACACGTCCAACAAAGAGCTCATTTTGCTTTGTGAAACCAATCCCACCTGAGGTTCCGAAAATACCATCCTCAACTTTTGGCTTTGGTTTTCGAGCAGCCTATAAAGATTGGTAAAAAAACTCAAAGTCAGGTCAAAAGCAATTTATACATCTAACAATTTATCAGGAACAAAAAAAAACAAAGATAAATTAAATGACAATAAAGAAATTAAATCAAACCTTCTTAGGAACGGCCTTGGTTTTAGAATTGAAGAGAGCACGTGTAGTAGAAGGCTTGAAAGAAGAAGTGTTGCTAGGAAGTGGACTGAACAGAATCTGAGAGAAAGACTTAGGCCTAAGTCTTTGAACTTGGAATTGAAGTAAAGGGTCTCTCTTCAAATCCACCACTTGCCTGGTTGATACACCAGACATCAGCAACATGGTTTGAGCCATTACTGCTTCTTTTATATATTTAGTTCCCACTCTCCTCTCTGATAAGCAATGGTGAAGAAGTAGACTATAACTAGCTTATATTTGTTTTCGAGAAAATACAGCGAAATGTGAGCATAGATTGTGGATATGGTGTGAGATCTAATGACAGGCAACTAGAGTGACCACGTCCATGTATACTTTGTGTTGTCGATATAATGTGGAGCTAAACTCACTACAAGACTCGAAGCACTACTCTTTTTTTTCTTCCAAAATAATTTCAAAAATAATTGTTTATTACTTATTAAAGCCACTGATCCTTCTTTACTAAATAACAAATTAGCAAATACTACTTAAGACTACTTAATAAAGACAGGTGTGTTGGAGTTATGTATGAGACCATTTTTAAAGAGAGTGAGTCCACCCAATTGTTGGAGATGTGAACCACACTGTCTCTCAAACTCATTACACCTATCTATCTTCTTCCCTCAAAATTACAACATGGATCTTGGAATCTCCCACAATTCTTGAATTGGACATCCTCAGTCAAACCCACATTCTTGTTTTCGCTTACTTTCTGCTGTCCACTTAGCATCAAGGCTGGAGTTTACACGTGGGAATAACCCATTGGGTCAGGCCATTTTTTACCCAATCCCAGGGCCCCTCTCATCACCCATTAGATACAGTGTAACCCAAGTCCAGTAGTTGGATTGACGATCTTGGATCTTGGGCCATCAATGGAAGTCCAGGACCTGAAGGACACATCATATATCATATCATATTATATTATATATACTATAATATTTCAGACAATAAAAAAAATTAAAAAATACTCTCTAAAATTTTTCCATTTATTTTTTAAATTTTTTGATAATTTATAATTTTTAAATTTTTTTTTAAATAATTAAATTAATTAATCTTTAATAAACATATTGACTATATTTTTATTATGTATAAGTTTATTAATTAATTAAGGTGAGTTAAGTTTATTTAATAATTTATTATTAAAATTTGGTTTAATTATTAATGAGAGAACTTAAAGAGACATATAATTAGTTTTAATTTTATATTTAATTTTAACACAAATTTATAGTTTTTAATAATAATTTAAATAAAATAAATAATATATTTTTAAGTCATCAAAAGAAACAATTCACAATTAAAGATAAAATTACAGTCACTAGCGATTGTTACTACCATTATTAGATAAATTTTGAATCGTATAAGTTAATTTTTATAGATACATTATACAAAAAAAAATTAAAAAACCATACTATTTTTCCATCCAAATTATTTTATTGAATAGAAAAAAATAAAACGCTTCCATTTATTCTAAATTATATAAATAAAAATTTAAATACAGAAAATTGTTTTTTGTAACATAAGATCAATTGATTTAATTGACATAGCAAAAAAATTATTTAATAAAATTAAAACATATTTAGTATGTATACCGAAAAAAATGTCGCCCATCAAAACTATCAATCATAATTATTTTATAATTTTTATATTTTAACAATTAAATTTTGTAATTATATGTATAATAATCTAGTTCAAGCAGAAAAATAGTCTTCCAAAGATTAGGAAATATATAATAAATTAATAAAAATAATGATGATAATCAATGAAATTTTTGTATTTTAAGATAAAACGTTTTATATTTTTGTTATTTGACTTAAAATGTTTAGTGTCCAACTCTTTATTCGATCAAATAATTTTATTTGATAAAATAGTATTATTTTTTACCCACAAACCAAATACTCCTTTAAATTTTCTATATTTAACGCAATCATCAAGGGCTACAACTTAATAATACGGACTCTTCTTCCTTTAATAAATGAAATTAGATTTAATTTTTATATATGTAAAAGTTCTAAAACTTGGTAGTAAAAATTTTGTCATCTACAAATGTTTCATTTAAATTATTAAGATATTAAAAACGTCAAATACCTAGAGGTGTCTCAGAATATTTTTTAAAAAAATATTTTGTAATATTTGAAAATAATACTTTGAAATGTATCAGAATTTAAGATTAATAATTATATTATATAAAATATATGAATTCGATCAAAAAAGAAGATCAAAAGAAATACTAAAATTTCTCCATTAATTTTCTGAATTTTATGATAATTTATAAATTTATAAATAATTTTTAAATAATTAATTTAATTAATATTTATTAAACACATTAATGTAATTTTATTATGTATAAATTTATTAATTAATTAAGGTGAGCTAAATTCATTTAATATTCAAGAGACATATTATTTTTAATTTTATATTTAATTTTTAATTTTATAAAAATTTATAGTTTAAATATTATTTTAAATAAAATAAATAAGATATTTTTAAATTCATCATAAGAATTAATTTACAATTAAAGATAAAATTACAAGCCACTATTGATTGTTACTATGATCATTAGATAAATTTTGATCCGTATAAGTTATTTTATATAGATGCATTCTACAACAAAAAATATTAAAAAAATCATACTATTTTTTGTCTAAAATATTTTGTTGAATAGAAAAAAATGCTTCAAAAAAATATATTCATTATCAATTATATAAAATAAAAATTTAAATACACAAACATGAAAAAAATGTTCTTCAGTCTAACTTAAAATCAATTGATTGAATTGACAAAATAAAAAAAATTATTTAATAAAATTATAATATACTTTAATATGTATACCGAACAAAATGTGACACATGAAAATTATCAATCATAATTGTTTTATAATTCTTATATCTTAACAATTAAATTTTATAATTACATGTATTATTTATTTTATATAATTTAAATTTAATTAAATTTTAAATTATTTTTATTAATCATAAAATAAATAAAAAAACTATGCTCGTGCAGCACATGTGCTTGTAAACTAGTTAATTAATAAGGAATTTAACAAATAGACATCACTTTTTAAAACTATTTACATGTATTGATACCGAATATAGCCACTTTTATTTACACACACAGACATGCTATCATGAAGGAAGAAAAAAGTGAGTCCGTTCAACATAACAACCGTCACATTAGCATAACTATCTCTACAAAATAAGGAGGATAAAAAACAGTTATCACAACTAAATAATTAGATAATTATCAAACACATCCCTCAAAATTTAAAGAAAAAAAACATTTAACTAATTAAATACACAAATTAGAAAAATATGATCCACAAAATAACTAGATGTGTACATCCAATATTTGTACATCGAAAATTTAAATTTATAATAATCTAGTGATAATTCAAATAATAGGTCAATATCCAGTCAATATTAATTGTATTTTAATTTTTTTATCATTAAAAATTATTTTTAATAACAAAATATAAGTATTATTAACAAAATTTAAGTATAATTGAAGGAATCTTGCTACCGGTTTAACAGATAAACAGTATATAATAGTAGGTTCGAGTTACCTACTCGATTCCAGCGAATGCGCAATCCAACCAGCAGCGGAAGACATCGAGGTCAAGATCGGTTCTTTATTGGTCTCGCGAGCAAACCAAGGTCGGGTTGGCGACGAGAGTGCTCGTCTGTTTCGCAGCCTAGATGTCACGCGGATCGAGACAGTCAACGGACGAAGGACGAGTAGAGAGAGGTACAGCATGGAGGAAGAAACTTTCTCTTCTTTCTTTCCTGCCTCTCTTTCACGTTTGTGTGGGCATGGAATGGAAGAATGAAAAATCACATGGGCCTTTTGGGCCCAATGGGTTTAGCATATGGGCCTTTTGGGCCTATCTTAATTGGGTTCACCAATTGGTTTCGGTCCATCGTCCCAGTTCACACATTTACCGACCGAGTTCGGTTCACCCGTCATGGACGAACCGCTTTTTCCAATAATAATATTACCATATAATGTTATAATAATCTAATAATAGCTCAAATAATAGGCTAATATTAAGTCAATATTAGTTGTTTTGATATCCATTTAATTATAAACGACTCCACCTCGAACTTTATGCCGTAGTCCTTTTAACAAATAATCATCTTCAACAAGTTCTTTATTCTCATACAAGTATACTATTACAATCTCAAGTTGATTGGAAGGTTTTTTTTTCTTAACATAGAATCATTAGTAACTTCACACTTTCCTATTTAAGTCTGCAAATCTCAACTTATTGGATTACATTTGCCACCATATTATTGAATTCACCAGCCACATCGATACAAAGAGCAAATTACACATCAAGAAAACTCCAAAACGGAAATGATTGACAAAACAAAGTCCAAACCTCAATCTCAATACAAAAAATTAAAAAAATTACAAATAAAGTACTTAGTCATATGTATTGCTGCACCACTTGCTTGTTCTGTTGGTACTGCATCATCTGAAGGTTGACACGAGAGCATGCTTGAGTCATCTCGCCAGTTAGTGGCTTCACAAGGAGATTACCATAATTAATTATACTTTCAATATCATCTTAATATACCACAATTATCACATTTGAATCTCAACTAAGCAGTAACAACAACAACAAACCAATTTCAAACAACAAAAACTCACAAAAATCTATTGCCAAACTGACCCATCCCTCTCCTTCTGCCACCTCCATGTCCTTCATCTCCTCATTATGTTGCATCTTCTTTCCTCCATCTCCTCCTCTATTTCCCCCTCTGCAATCTGTCTCTCTCTCTTCCCTTTGTCTCGACCAATTTTTGGATCATGACTGGCGTACGAGACGAACCGAACTAGAAGCCCACCCATCTCGCACAAGCCTCGGAAAATCAAACATTCAACCCAACTTATTCAATATTAGTCATTCATGAAGGATAAATTAAAACATTTGTATATAAGAAAATATATAAGTATTAAAGAATAAGAATCGTAATAACACAAATAGATAAAAAAATAGTTATAAGTAAAATTAGTATCCAAAATACAAAACATAGGCCAATAACCCAACAATAACCCGATATGGAGCTCTAATACCAAAAATAAAAGTAGAGCTCGCACAAGGGCACTCACAAATAGCAAGGGTATCTCGCTGAGATCGAGGATGTCAAACAGTTGCTAAGCCAAAAGTGTACCTGAAAGATATTTTGGGGGGGTCAGTAAACTCAGTGAGGAAACAACACTCCAGATCACCTCTGGGACCTTACATAAAACGTTTTGAAAACTGTTCAAAAATATCACATGCATATATAAGCGTATATACGTATACACGCTAGATTCAGAGTAATAATTCAGCAATTTATTTTAAAATTGTTCGCAACCAAAGCAAACAACAGGTAGACAGACATACATAGTATATATCATATATCAGGAACATATACTTTTATTTCTGATTATATATATATAATCAGAAATAAAAGTATATGTGTCTGCCCAGACATATGACTACCACCAAACCCTGGTAACTGGGCATTGATTGTGCATTGATATACCAAAAACTACATTTACCATACGTATTACACGTGCATATATGTATTTGACGAACATGCAGAGAAAAAATTATTTTGCAGAAAATATTTATATATACCTTATATATAAATATTATATATCAAAAACAAAAACTAAATATTAATAATCACATAAGCCGGATTATTAATTAGCCAAACTATTAATTATTCCAATTTCAGAGTAATGTCAGGCATAGCAAAAACATAGAATTTTAGAAGACACAACCTATGTGTTTGAAGCTGCCATCTCATTCACCTAATGTCCAAAGTTGATAATCCAGTAAAACACCACTAGTAGATGGTTGATCGTGCTGGCAGGAATAGAAAACTAAAACAAACATATCAAAGAATATAAAAAACGTGGTATTGGTACTATGACAATGATGTGATGTATGTATGATATGCAAATGTATATGCAGACGCTCGTCCAACGACGAAAAACCTATTTCAATCGAATATCTAGTACTCTAACGTCGAAAATCAGAATCTACGTAAAATTATAATTTGGTCCCTCAACTTTTATAAAATTACCATTTAGTTCTCAACTACCCAAAAAATTACATATCAATCCTTAAAGTATTCTCAAATTACTAAACAGTTTTCCAAGTAGTTAGAGTTCTCAAACAAGTCCCCAATCTCTTATAAATTCCAAATCTATCCATAAACTCTCAAAATTTACAAATTAGTCCCCAACTTTTCAAAAATTACAAATTTATATCTCAATTTTCTTAAAATTACAAATATATCCCTAATACACAAAATATCAAGTCTAGTACTCCAATTATTAAGAATCATTAAAATTTACTTTTTAGTCCCTACGGCAAAAAATTACACCAAAACATCCCAAAAATGGAATCGAGCAAACTCGATGTTCTAATCTAGCCACATTCACTTAAATCAACCTCATAAACATAAATCAAACAATAATCTTTCAAAATAAACTGAAAATCCCTTTAAAATCATCCAAACCCAAACTAACCCTAACTCTCAACAAAACTAACTCAGATCCTTCAATCCCAAGATGAATTCATGTTTATCTAACCTTAATCCATCAATGTCTAACAGAATTCAACTTGCATTGCACCAAAAATAAGCCAAAACTGAAACCCAAGATCATAAACCGACCCACACACACAAATCCAAATTTAAGCATGAAAAATGAAGAAAAAGGTCATTAGAATCGTGTTATTACCTCAAGAAATGGAATGGAATTGATGAGAACCAATGGGAGAGGGAAAGAGAGTCATTCAGAGGTGAAAATGGCAGAGAAATGAGGTGAAGAATGAAGAAGGGTCGGGAAAGGATCTTTTAAAGACCTGCAGATTGAAACGCACCATTTCAACAACTAGCTTGGTTAACTTGAGTTACACATCATCTAACTCGAGTTATGTAGGTGTTTGACAACTCAAGTTAGCCACATCCCATACCACTCGAGTTGCACAAAATGTTTACTTAAGTAACTCATTTTTCTTAGGCCTCAACAACACCCAACCTTACAAAAATATTATCATTAAACACCTCAAAACACTTAATCAACACCTCAAAACACTTAATCAACACCTCAAAACATCATTAAACATATAATCAATACTCCAATTATTTTAAAGACCAAATTAGACTTGATCAGAAAGCTACAGGAATCCTAACCGAAACGGGCGGAGTATTACATCTTCCTTCACCATCCGCCACCCACCAAGTGAGATCTTTTCGCAAACAGAGTTTTGATAAGCAATATTGCGACATGGACTGAAACAGACGTGGGAGATAGACGTGTCACGACTGAGAGACGAGACAGGGACGATGGCGCCGAAAATAACCAGATCTGCCCAAAACCCAAACACAACAAAACCTAAATCCCACTCTTCCAAAATCAGTCGATTAGCCGCCGCCACCACTACTTTAAAAGATGCAAAAATCAAAAAAAAAAGAAAGGTAGATGTGCAGAAGGGAGGAGAACGTAGATAGTTTGGAGAGAGAAGATAAGGAGAAGAAGAGAGGGGAGAGATTAGCATTTTATTCTATAGGAGAAAGAGGAGGATAGATAAATTTACTGTTGATTTTTTAAAATAATAATTAAAAATAATACAAAATAGTTAATTTGAAGAAGCGTGATTTTTCATTTACTGATTTGTGTTTGTTTATTCTAGCTATTAGTATTAAATTTTGTTCTTAAATGTAAATAGTTTTGCTTAGTTGAGATACTCCTAAAAACCTATATGTTATTGTAATATCTTTTTAAAAAGCTATGTGGAAAGTAATGTCCACACATCAATAAGAAAAAAAGCTATGTGAGAAGTAATGTCCTGAGTCAGTATCTGGGGTGGGCTTATCCACTAGTACTGCGGGTACAACTGGAGATAATGGGCCTAACATGAGGACAATGGGCTTGACTTTTGAAGACAGATGTAAACGACGTGATAGGAGGCCCAAGTTGAGAAAATGTTTGTCGAAAAATCTCATGCAAAACTAACTAGTCTCTTCCTCCACTGGACATCGCATAACATTTGATTCTGCTTCTTCTCAAGCTACTGAAGCTTGCCTACCAACGGTGGGACCTATTCAGCAGGCCTGCCGAGAGCCATGAATGTATTAAGCTGGAACTGCCGAGGGCTTGGCAATCCTCGGGCAGTTCGTGATCTTAACGAGATTATCATATCTCGTTAGCCAACTTTGTTGTTTTTAATAGAAACTCTTGTTCATTCTCCTAAAGTTGAAGAACTCCGTAATAAATTCCATTTTGATTATGTCTTTTGTGTGGATCGGTTAGGCCGGGGAGGGGGCCTAGCTTTGTTGTGGAAATCCTCATGTAATTATCGTATTTTGGGTTTTTCTAGCAACCACATTGATGCTGAATTTGTTGTTCAAGGTACTCCGAGATGGCGGTTTATTGGTTATTATGGTTTTTCGGTACGACAACGTCGACGTCAATCTTGGCATTTCCTTCGAGCTCTATCTAATCGTTCTTCTCTTCCATGGTGTTGTATGGGATATTTCAATGATTTATTATTCGAATCTGATAAACGTGGCATGATTGATCATCAAAACTGGTTGTACCAGGGTTTTCGAGAAGCTGTATCGGACTGCTTGTTGCAGGATTTACCGTTAGAAGGATATCCTTTCACGTGGAGTAGAGGCAAGAGTTTCCCTGATGGTGTGGAGAAACGGTTGGACCGGTGTATGGTAACAAACTCTTGGCTCTCTCTTTTTCCAGATGCTCGATTGAAAAATCTTGTTGCAGCTACTTTTGATCATAGTTCGATTTAGCTTGGTGTGAATGGGATTAAATGTTTCCCCAAACAACGTAGCTTTCGTTGAGAATAAATGACTTGGAGAGGCTGAATTACCTACAGTGGTTACTAGCAGCTGGGCAGGTTCTGCGGGACGGCCTTTAATGGAACGTTTATTATGTTGCTCTCATGATCTGGATCGGTGGGGAAGTCTGTTAGCCAGGAAGTTCGGTGACCGGATAGTAGCTTGTAAGCTGAAGATACAACAATTACAATTTTCAGTTGCGGTTCAGGATGCTGAGGAACTATTGGCTTGTAAATCCAAGTTAAATGAGCTTCTTGCTAAGGAAGAAGTTTTTTGGAAACAACGAGCTAAATGTCATTGGTTACAGGATGGGGATTCTAACTCCAAATTCTTCCGTGCAATGGCTTCATCCCGGCGAAAATCTAATCGTATTGTGAAATTGCAGACTGTTAATGGAGGCTGGGCCAAGACTCAAGTGGATATTTGTTCCACTGTAACTTCGTATTTTGAGTCCTTATATGCTGCAGAGGAAAATTGGGTTGTACCGGATTTATCCTGTGTTCAGAGGCTAGTAAGTGCTGATGACAATGCTATGCTAACAACACCTTTTGTTTTTGATGAATTTCGAGTGGCTATTAATCAGATGCATTGGTCCTGACGGATTTAACCTAGCCTTTTATCAACATTTTTTGCCACAGATTGGTAATGATATCTTCACACAATGTTCATCTTGGCTTGCAAACTGTGCTTTCCCGGAACAATTAAATAATACTAATATCTGTTTAATTCCTAAATGTGAGGATCCTGCTTCTATGAAAGATCTGCGACCAATTGCCCTGTGTAATGTTGTTTACAAAATTGTGGCTAAAGTGTTGGCTAATAGACTCAAGAGAATTCTTCCGAAACTTATCTCTGCGGAACAGTCAGCGTTTGTGCCAGGGAGGTCGATAAATGATAATGTACTTGCGGCATTTGAGGTCATTCATTATATGAAGCGTCTGAAAAAGGTTATGTGGCCTTAAAAATTGATATCAGTAAAGCTTATGATCCCATCAACTGGGATTTTCTGGAAGCTATGTTGTCTCGATTGGGTTTCACTACTCAATTTATGAATTGGATAATGTTGTGTGTTTCGTCAGTTAAATATTCTGCTCTTGTCAATGGGCAAACAATTGGGCAAATTATCCTACGAGGGGTCTTAGACAGGGAGATCCTCTCTCGCCGTATTTATTTATAATTTGTGCAGAGGGGTTATCTGCCATGACTAAACAGGCTGAACGACATGGTTTAATTCTTGAAAGTCGTGTTAGTCAGCAAGCTCCTTCAGTATCCCATCTTCTCTTTGCAGATGACAGTTTCTTTTTCTTCCGAGCAACTGATAGGGAATGCTGTCAGATGCAAAATATTTTGACGGAGTACGAAAAGGCTTCTGGGCAATCAATCAATTTTACAAAGTCCGGCATTTTCTTCAGTAATAATGTGTCAGTTGATACCAAGAATCGGATTTCTTTGAAGCTAGGGGTTTCTAGTCCATTAGATACTAGTCAGTATCTTGGTTTACCTTCTTTGATAGGCCGAAAGAAGCGAGTAATTTTTGCATTCCTCCAAGACCATTTGTGGAGGCATCTTCAGGAATGGCAGTCACGTTTGCTTTCACAAGCTGGGCGAGAGGCCTTGATCAAATCTGTTGCCCAAGCAATTCCAACATACTGTATGAGCTCTTTTCTTCTTCTGGTATCACTTTGTCAGGAGTTGGAACGAATGATGAATTCCTTTTGGTGGGGTTCGAAAGCAGATGGAAGTTGCCGACTTAATTGGGTTAGATGGGACGGTCTATGTGGTCGTAAGGAGAACGGTGGCTTGGGCTTTCTCAATCTTTACGCCTTTAACCTTGCTATGCTAGGCAAGCATGGTTGGAACTTGGTATCATCACCAAATACTATTGCTAGCAGGATCATCACCGCTAAATATTTTCGTCAAGGAACATTTTTGAATGCGAATTAGGGCACAATCCCAGTCTTACTTGGAAAAATATTTGGACTACCAAGGCTCTTTTATTACGTGGTTGTCGATGGAGAATTGGTATGGGGACTGCAATTAAGGTATGGAATGATCCCTGGTTGAATGATGACTACAACTTTTACATGGAACTCTTATTATTCCAGGCTTAGAGGATTTGAGAATCTCGGATTTATTCATTCCTAACTGTCGCGAATGGGATGTGGAGTTACTTTAGGAGCTTTTCTGTGAAAGGGATGGAGAAGCGATTACACGGATCCGCTTAGCAAGTAATACGGCTTCAGACCGATTGATCTGGTACTTTGCAAAGAAAGGGAAGTATACAGTAAATTCTATACTCAGGACACTTAAAATGAGTCTGAATCAGGACTTATGAATCTGAGTCGTTGGATAAAAAAATAAATACGAGACGTTAGATCTAGAGAGAGTATGAGGGGGTATACTCCCTATTTTACTGAATTTCAACAAATTATGTAAAAATAAATGAAATTAAATAACTTGTCGGTTACTTAATTTTATTTTCTTTTACTTAATTTTCAGACCTTTTACATAATAATTTTTTACGGTTTACATAATCTTTTTTACCTTTTACAAAATTTTCACAAATTAAATAAAAGTAAAAAAAATTATATAAAAGTTGAGTTACTTAATTTAATTACATTTTACAAAATTTTCAAAAATTAAATAAAAGCAAAAAAATAATGCAAAAGTTAATTTATTTAATTTAATTATATTTTAATTAATTTGAATAATTTTTACTTAATTTTTTTACCTCTTATAAAATTTATAAAAATTAAATAAAAGTAAAAAAAATATATTACATGTACGTGCTATTCTTCCAAGTAGGGGGTTCCTTTGGATTATTCTTGTGTACTATGTAACTCTCCACATTAAGACCTACTGCATTTGTTGCTTCTCTGTCCCCTATGCAGCTTAATGTCTAGCCCAGTTGGACTTTTCATTTCCAGGGGGTGATTTTCATAGCTTTCCTGATGCTTTCAACTCAATCATATCGCAGCTTCCCAGAGCCACATTGAGTGATGTTGTCACGGTCTTTTGGTGCATCTGGACTCAGAGGAATTGTAAGCTCTGGTCAAATCAGCTTCTCCCATCGCTGTTGGCTGTGCGTCGAGGTCTGGGTTTTGCTCAAGAATGGCGGACTGCCCAAAAAGCTAAGAAGGAACGCTGTGTAATTCAACAACCACCAGTTTCTTCTGTGTGTTGGAGTAAACCGCCACAAGGATGGCTCAAATGTAACGTTGATGCAGCTCTTTTCTCATCCGAAGCACAGGTTGGCGTAGGAGCATGTCTTCGGGACGCTACAGGTGCGATGCTATGCTGTTTCACCAAGCTGGTCTCTTTCAAATGCTCCGCCAAAGAGGCCGAATGTGTGAGTTTGAGAGAAACTCTTCAATGGTTGCTGCAACTCGGGTACTCTAAAGTTGTTCTTGAGATGGATGCTAAGGCTGTTGTTGATGCTTTTTTGAGCATTAGTGATCATGAAATCTGAATTTGGTATGGTGCTGCAAGGCTGTCGTTCCTTATTTGCAGAAGGGGAAGATCTTTCTCTACTTTTTGTTAAGAGACAAGCTAATGCAGTGGCTCTTGTTCTTGCAAGAGCTGCTATATTATATGCTAGCCCCACTCTCTGGCTCAATCATCCTTCCTTTGTTGAGGATTTGTTGCTTCAAGATGTAATGCCTTAATAATTAATGATATCTATCTTTGCTTAAAAAAAAAACAGACAGATTGGAAATAATTACAAAATAATGATTTTAATTTCTTCTTTAAAAATGTTTAAACCAAATATATACCATGAGGAAGAGATGGCAAATGTAAAAAAAAAAAAAGGGAAAAAATGTAAGTTTATTTTTTGTCATATTTTACCACATATAATTTCTCCTAAGAAAAAAAAGTATATTTCTCCATGTTTAATATATTTAATGATATGCAATATATTATAATTTAAAAGATCAATACGTTTATCATGGGAAAAAAACCTGTGTGACTCGTAAGAGTCATGGTTACTAATTTATACATTTTGATGATGATGATGATTATTATTATATCTAATTTAGGAATTTCCACTCAATTGCTTCCAACAACAATAATAGCTAGTCATAACCAAGAGGTGTTGGTCGAGTTGACAGCTCGGTCCCCTTAAGATTCTATTGGGTGTGCTACCTAGTTCGAATCCTTGGAGAGTCGCTCTATTGGTCAGGAGTTGTGCCTCTAGTTCCGAGCCCGGATTAGTCTGGACGACAGGGTTTAAATACGTCCGAACTCTGGAAAACAGGGTGACTCTGGCCTCGGACAAAAAAAACAATAATAGCTAGTCATACATTTATAGGATAAAATTGTTCTCTCATTACGAGAAAGACCAATTTCAAGGTTGTTACTTGTTTATGTTGCCAAATATTCCTAAATTCATTAATACTAATGACGTGACGACAGTAATTTTGTTTATTGTACCATTTCATTGCTTAATTTGCAATTAATCATTCCAACACACATCCGTGGAAAAAGCAGATCCATCTATAATAATGGCCTCTTTCTTCACTCTTCGACCTTTTTGCGCCCATGGAGCCTTCCTGGCATACTCTGGAAAGAAAAAAAAAATTGAAGCGTGACGTGAAGGGCAAGATTGTTCGTCAGAATCATATAGATGAAAGCAAGTTGCACATAGCAGAAATTGAAATATCATTTATAGTCGAGTGTATTTATTTATAATATATGAAAATTAACTACGAAAAAAAAGCCTATCTATTTTTTTTTTGAACTGAAGAAAAGCCTATTTATATATTAACATATCCAAACTGTTTTCAAGCAACATTTGTAGCTTATAATGTGAGAGAACAGGATTCAAGCTTTTGGGGAGTGAAATTTTCTTGGACTAAGTTATCTCCAGGCTCCAGCATTAGGGATTAAAAGGTTGATTTTCAAAGGAAGTCAATGTATTAAAAAACAAAAAATCCTTGACTAATTTGTATGTATGTTAGAGCGAATAAGAATATGGTTAAAATGATCCGAGACTCTAATCTGGTTGAGATGGAAATTAATTGGCAAGAATGACTAGTTTGGGAATCAAATTCCTTCGATGCATTCATCAAACAGTGAAGTCCTTTAGTATCGAATTACTTGTTCATTGGCATTGCACACCTTTATAAGAGGGAAAATATTGGTGTATTGAGTTGGGATGAGTTTTCTTGTTTTAACTCAAGTCAATTTATTAACTAAATTGTCCCTGTTAATAAACTAAATATTTTCTAAAAAATGCATTAAAATGAAGACAATTTTATAAATTTATAAGAGTTAAGAGGTCGTAAATTAAGACACCAAACATTTCTCTTATCAGAGATATCTATAAAGTACTTTTCTAAACAAAACCTGAATCAATTAGAAGAGTTCAAGTGCTCGACACATACAATAGTTGTTCTTTCTTTCTTTTTTCAAATATACAATTATTCTATCTAAGAAAAACCCTTTCTACTTTCAGAATTCTGTTGATGAGTAAAGAAAAGAATGCTTCCGAATACTGGACGGTCGAATTCCTAACTTTTGTAACTCTATTTTTTTTTATCGTGAGCTTTGTAACTCTATTGATGAACAAGGACATTAATTTTGTGATCAGAATTTGAATTAGATGCAGCAAAATTTGACTTTGAAGATGGCCCAATATATATGCAAAAGGCAATTTAATAGAAGTGCTTGGTATGGACAAGCCTATGATGCCTTAAATCCCACCCAATGATATGTAATGAAAGTATAGTGGCTTACTTCAGTTGCTTCTTGCTGTCAAATATAGTCCCAATCGCGTGGTCCCACTTTAACCCATTTATTGATAGGAAAATATTTTTTTAGTTCTCGGGTAGAAATATATAGCAACTCCAATGTATATGTGTGAGGCAATTCTAATAATTAGGGGGATAAACAAGAGAAATCACCCTATAAGTGTAATTATCACAATTGGTAGCCCTAGCTTTTAAATTCTTATATAATTCTTATTTAGTCCTTTTTTTAAAAAAAATACACTTTTTTTTGTGTAAACTCTGATTCCTCAATCATATGTCTCGAACTCGGGAGTTTATGCCTACAACCGGGCTTAATTGCCACTGAGGCAAGCCAAGCAAGACAAAAAAAGAAAAAAAGAAAAACTTATGAGTCTTTAGCTTACTCAACCTTGAAATCATGTGACTGTCTCCCCTAACTCAATTTTATCCAGAAAAGAACAGAAAAATGAGGGTGTTATTGAAGGAAAGGAAAGGGAAGGGGACTTTAAGGTAGGATTTATCAAATATGATGAGTGTTATGTTCATTAAATTAAATTATTTATTGCGACCCATATAGCAAGCATGTTCCTGACCAATTAAACATCTCTTTTTGGTACAATGATCTATAAAGCATCCCAATGATAAACTAGTGAACGAAGATTACTACAACTATTTCATGATTCATGAAAAAAAAAAGGCATTGGGGCCTCCCCACATGACAAATCAATCCTACTCTTATGGGCTTTCTCAACTTTAAACTGTTACCCACGAGACCTGGGGAAGTGTTTTTGATTGTCTAGCCACCTCTCAGTTTGCGTTTTGATTATCCAAAAATTTAAAAATTAACTTCAAAATTGTTCATTGTCCTAGCATATTAGCAACTTTACCTCATATAAAAGTCGTATTTGAACTCTTTTGACAACTAATAATATATATTGGGTTCGTTTAATAATGCAATATTTTCTGTATTTAATATATAATATATAGTAATTTTTGTATTTTATAATAGTGAAGAATGACAATGATATAAGTATTTTTATTTGTTATTATTATTTGTTAAATTCTAATTTTAACCCTATAAATACTCCATTATTCTTGAAGATAAAGGGTAATAGTTTTCAAATAAGGACAAATAAGTAAATTCATACTACCTACGGTCAAAATGTGCCCAAAAGACAAAGTGGGGATGTTAATTGGTACCAAACCAGCAGCTTGTGTATTTTTGCTACTAACTGCTGCTAACGTGTTAATGGCTATAGGTCTTCAAACAAGCCCATTATGTTTAGTATAACTAATTTTATAAATAAATTTATTATATTTTTAGTTTTTTATTATTTATTTATTATTAATTATTACAAAATTTACTGCCTATGCTATATGCTAATTCTCTCAAACAAGTCTTTAATAAGTAGATCTGCAAACATTGTAGCTCACTTTATTGTTATTCTATTTTAGGGCTTCATGTTTGGAAATTCTCCCTCGAATTGTATCGTATCTGTTCTAGAGAGTGATATGAATGAATGAGACTTAAATTTGGAATTAAAAAAAAATGAATAGAAAATAATTATTAAATTTTTTTACAATAAGTAGTTGAGAGACTTAAATCCAGAATGATTAAACGTCCAATATTGGACAAAAGCCGGTATTTTTGATCGGGTTTGGGGGTAAGTTGCCCTTGTTGAGCAGGAAAGCATCTCCAATAGACGTCCGATCTAAACATCACTACACACAGATCTCAAGACGCAGCCAAACAATCCCTTATAGGCGCCGCTAGAGAACGACATATAGCCATAAATGACTCCTCTTCATTGCTACTCCATCTCGGCCGAAAAAAACAAACAAGAACAACGATCTCAAAAAAAGCTGAAACACACTGAAAATAGAGAAATGACCCAAAATTCAAACACCAAGAGCGTCTCTGCCACTGTTTTAAGAGAAAAATTCAAAACTGCAAAAGAAAAGTTCTAATTTTTGACCATGGCCAACTGCAGATATCCCTCATTATGGGCGGGAATAATCATACAAACTCAATTTCAAAAACCCCATTGAAGAAGACAAAAACAAGGAATAATATTTTCAAAAATGTTTTCCAACAAAACCCAAAAAGCTGAAAAGCTGTTTTGTTTATTATTTGAGGTCTTTAGTCCCACACACACTCTTCTGAGTCTTTCTCTGTCTGTCTCTCTTCTCATAGCTCCACATTCACAATCACATGCCTCTCACTTTTTTGTACATTTGAAAAATAAAGAAAGAGATTAAAACTACAAAACAAGAAACAGAAACAAACACATTAATGTCTGCTAAAAAGTTTTAGTTAGTTACCAGTTGGTTTTCAAGCATATCTATCTATCCACTAACATTTTACAGAGATTTTTTTTTGTTGTGATTCTATAGTCTCAAATTTTAAACCCATTTCTTGTTGTTTCACACTCAAAAAGCTCTGTTTTGGGGGCCTAGTTGAAAGGTATTTATCTGGGTTTTTTTTATTTACATTATCTTGTTGTGTTTCTCTGTGGTTTTAGCCATTTTCACTGCATCACTTTGCTTTTATTTTCTTTTGAAATTCTGTGTTGGGTTTTCCGGGTTCTTCAGTTGTTGGTGATTGCTACTGTTTCATTGACATTGATTTATGGCGTGTGAGGTGGGAGCTCTTTTGATAGATTGGATTTTTATGAAGTGGGTTTATCCCAATTTTTGGTATAATTAATGGGTTGTTGGTATTGTTTCAAAAACCACTGTTGATGGTGCTTCGTGTTCGTTTGTTATTGAATGTAGCAGAGTCTGCATCTTTTGTTCCTTTTGATTGTGAACTTCCTTTTTATTAATCTCCTTCTATCAGTGCTATTTGGTCCTTCGAAAATGTCTAGTCTCTGTTGTTGTTGTTGAAGTTGGATGGTTATTGGTTGGATTTGAAGCAAAGCTGATAAAATCAGAAGCCAAGTCTTCCTTTTTTGTTTAATGTTTTGAAGTTGTTGGTCTTCTCTCCCCTATTAGCTGACTGGTATATACAATAAGCAATGAAAATTTGTTGGCATATATTTTCATGCATTATCTGAATTTGCTGCTAATATAAACTTGGTGAGTTGGTTTAGTTGATTTCACTGGCTTACACTTTGGCGCAGGCAAGATTCTTTGATGAGATAGTTTGAGGGAACTGGTGGGTTTTGCAATGGAGAAGAGGAAATGGTTATGGAATAAGAGGAAATCTTCTGAGAGAAGCCCTGGTGAAACCGAGAGTTCGGGATCGATTTCTTCTCATTCTGAGAGATTTTCTGATGATCAGGTTGGTCTCACAAACGTTCAATCCCTCCATTAATAAAATATGAGTTAAATTAAAGCCTTAGCTATGCTGTTGTCAGACAAGAGCTTCAATTACCAGCTTGTTTAAGAGCCTGGTTTTATATAATTTAATCCTTCTCTGTGTTGTCTATTTCTCATAATTCATACCAAATCATTTAGATTTCGTACAAGTTTTCATTTCCAGTATTATTGGGAAGGTTAATTAGGTCGATTTTCTATTTATCAATTTTCACTCTGATTTTCCTGTTTACAGATGACTGTAGTCTATGGTTGTTCAATTGTTCCTATTTTTGAAACCCTAGCTTGAGAATTTGCGGATAACCCTTGAAAATGTCAAGACATTTCTTTATTGGCTGCCAAAGTTGTCAATCATTCTCGTAAAACTGTGCATGCGGGCCCAGGCCAAAACTCATCTAGGTGGTATTTGTCAAACTTTAATGATTTAACATATCACTTTTTAACTGTATTCGCACTTTAGCATGAAATTCTGTAAAAGGAGCAGCTGAATGCTGGAGCTATGAGTCACGTGACAATACATAAAATCTTGATTTTTGTTGTTAGATTTGTAAAATGAGTGAAATCTTCATGGTAAATTCAAATCTTTAATGTGAATTTTAAAAACGCCATGAAAAAACACCCACATAAGAAGTTACTTTCTTTTGGACTTGCAATGCTTTGAATTTTATTATAGAAAAATTTTGGCTGACTGCTTCTTGCTGGTTTTCTTCTCTCATGGGTTGCAAGATTCTAGTCTGTTTGTGCTGTTGATTTCACACACTTTCTTTTCTTGGAAGCAGGGTGCCCTGAAGTCTTCTCCTAACAATGATTCCCAATCACCTGAAGTCACATCTAAAAGTTTAGCCATCAATGAAGACGTTAATGATAGTATTAAGAGTTTGACAGAGAAGTTATCTGCTGCTCTTGTGAATGTGAGTGCCAAAGATGACTCGGTAAAGCAGCATGCCAAAGTTGCAGAGGAAGCAGTTGCAGGTATTGATTAAACGAGGTTTCATCAGTATATTCATTGCTTTTTGCTTCTTTTGAAGTGTGATTTACTGCATAATGTCTGAAGGATCCTGTGCTGTTTTGAGAGTGGAGGTTTTCGTTTTCTTTTGGTTTATGGGGAAGGAGAAACTAAATTGCTAGATTTCCCCGAATTTGCCAAAAAAAAACAAGTGGAGAGGACTGATTTCTGTAATGTTAACTTGTGCAGGATAAGTTCTCTGAAGTGAACATTAACATTCTTTCCATTTTCCTTGAAAATAATTTTCTTATAAAATTGTAGGTTGGGAAAAGGCTGAAAATGAAGCAGCTGCTCTGAAGAAACAACTTGAAGCTGCTGTTCAGAAGAACTCTACATTGGATGATCGAGTAACCCACCTTGATGGTGCCCTCAAAGAATGCGTTAGGCAACTACGGCAAGCAAGAGAGGAGCAGGAAGAGAAAATTAATGAAGCTGTGGCAAAGAGAACTAATGAATTGGAGTCCTCTAAATCAGAACTTGAGAACCAGCTTAATGAGCTGAGAGTGAAAGGAGAAGCTGCAAGGATTGAATCTCCTCCTCAGATTGATTCGGATATTTGGCATAAGCTTGAGTATTTGGAACAAGAGAATGCTTCATTGAGGCTTGAGCTCTTGTCTCATTCTGAGGAATTAGAAGTTAGAACAATTGAGAGGGACTTGAGCACCCATGCTGCAGAAGTTGCCAGCAAGCAGCATTTGGAGAGCATAAAGAAGGTGGCTAAGCTTGAGGCGGAGTGCAGGAGGCTTAAAGCCCTGGCTTATAGATCATCCACTCTAAATGATCACAAAACTTCAGCTGCCTCATCGATGTATGTCGCATCTCTCACTGACAGTCAATCTGACAGTGGAGAGAAGCTTAATGGAGCGGATGTTGATTCCCGCAAAAAAAGTTGCTCGGAGCTGAACAAGGGGGATCCAAGCTGGTCAGACTCATGGGCATCCACATTAATTGCTGAGCTTGGTCAATTCAAGAATGATAAGTCTTCCAGCAGAAATCTCCCAGCCTCATCCGTTGAAATTGATCTCATGGATGATTTTCTTGAAATGGAACGACTCGTTGCATTGCCTAAGACCAAAAGTGAAACTACTCACTCTGAACAGGAAGCTGTTACCAAACAATCTACTGATGAAGAAAACTCAATGCGAGCTGAATTTGAAACTGCAATCCGACATGCATCTGAACTGGAAGAGAAGCTACAAAAAATGGAAAGAGAGAAGATTGAATTGGAATCTGAGCTGGAAGAGAAACTACAGAAAATGGAAAGGGAGAAGATTGAATTGGAAGAGAAGCTGCAAAAAGTGGAAGGAGAAAAGATAGAATTAGAAGTGAAATTGGAGAAGATGAA
>CAODLS010928826.1:0-29147 GCA_948243855.1 Flueggea neowawraea | reverse complement strand
GAACAAGAAGCGATGAATTTGGGGGATTTACACAAAGTATGGGAAGTAAAAGCATTGAAGAGGAAACCAGGAGAAGAAGAAGCCAGGAAAATACTTGAGAAAATCACCAAACAGGTCCAACCCATCATGCGAAAACGCAATTGGCGTGTCAAGCTTTTATCTGAATTTTGGTAATTCTTTTCCCTGTTTTTCAAAGAAAAAATTATTTTTTGTGTATTCTATTTGGTTGCCAAGAAAATTGAGAGAAGATAATAGAAATGTGAATATAATTGATGGTAGTAAGTGATAGGAGTTGCAATCAGAAACTACCTACAAAGGAATTCGTTGAAGTTCACATTTTTTTGGAGAAGTGAGTAACTTAAGTAAATGGCATTGTGCGTGTATGCTTAATTGCGTAAAGTTATGATCTTTGTAAGGAAATTGTAATTTGTGCTGTTCATTTTGATATATGTGTCTAGGGTGTCTTTTGTATATAAATTTGTTAAATTTGACTGATGAAGGTTGATTGTGGTGATGGAATTGTAGTCCCAACAATCCGGCTCTTCTGGGGTTGAATGTGGGAGCTGGGGTACATGTAAAGCTGAGGCTTTGTAGGGTGAACAGGGATTGGAATTTCATTCCATATGATCAGGTTCTTGATACGATGCTTCATGAGCTTTGTCACAATGCTCATGGTCCTCACAATGCCAGTTTTTACAAGCTCTGGGATGAACTCAGAAAGGTTCTGTATAAAGTATATTTTAAGCTTTTTGGTTGAATGATACTTAGTTACGCTGCACATGATGCCTTTTAGGAAGATTAATTTGCTACGTTAATGGCTTTGCTCATTTGTTTTTGTTGCATTTAGCAGGAATGTGAGGAGCTCATTTCTAAGGGAATAACTGGCACTGGGGAGGGGTTTGATCTTCCTGGAAAGCGTTTAGGGGGATTTTCCCGTTAGCCTCCTATTTCATCTCTTCACCAAACTGCCCTTGCTGCAGCAGAGAAAAGAGCTAAACTAGGATCATTACTCCCATCTGGACGGAAAAGACTAGGTGGAGACAACAGCATAAGGCCGGTTGTACCCCGTTCTTAGCCCGGTGGACTGGGACGCGTTGCTACGTCCCGGTCCGCTAGCCCGTCCTCCTGCGGAAGGACGGGTCAGTGGACCCCGTGTCTAACATTCTTTTTAAAAAAAAATAATAAAATTTGATCGTTGGATCGTTTTGATCCAACGATCAGATTTACTCCAACGGTAATATTACCGTTGGAGTACTGTTAGGGGCTGAAAAATTATCTTTTTGGTCTCTAACGGCTAGTTTTACCCATTTTCCTATAAATATCCCATAAACACATTTTTTTCTATCATTTTTTCACTTTAAACACTCATTTCTCTCTCTCAAACTCTCTCAACTCTTAAAATTTCTCTCCATACTCTCAAATTACTCCTACTCCAATTTTTTTTCCCAAAATTATGGATCACAACAATGAAAATAATCAATCCTCCCAACAAAATAACCTATCAAATTTTGCCAACTATCAATATTCTCAAAATAATTCATCAAATTTTTTCTCTTTCACCAATTATCAATTCAATCTCAACGCTTCATTTTTCTTATTTCCATATCAACCCGTACTTTTCAATTTTGATAATTTCTAAAATTTTACGTCCAATTTTTTTTCACAAAATAATCTTTTTTCACAAAATAATCATTTTGGTAATTTTTATTTTAATGTAATATTTTTATTTTAACGAATTATTTTTATTTGAATGAATTATTTTTATTTTAATGAATTTGGGGGAGAAAGTATTAAATAAAGTAGTAGATAAAAGTTGGGGGATTAAAATAAAATTGTGTTTAGTGGAAAACTAAATAGTCGTCCTGCGAGACTCTTAAAGTAGCTCATGGTTTACGGATGAAAAAAACTGAGGGGTTAGGAACTGAAGACTTTAATAAAATAACAATAAAAATACTGAGTAGACGTCCTGCGAGACGACTTCAAGGAGCGTGGGTTACGAGTAACCTAATGGGTGCTCTTAGTCCAATACAAGCTGCTGCAATGGCAGCAGAAGAAGATTACAGGATGAGATTTGGTGCGGTTCTCAATCTGCTGAAGTTTTTGAAGATGTAGAAGGTAGTTTTGACACATCTAAAGGCTTGGACGCTGGGGCAAAAGTGGCTGAAACCTCGGGTCAGTGCAATGATCGAAAAAGAAATTTTGGATCGGATAACATTACAGATTCCGTGCATTTTGATGGTCATTCGAACTCTGGATTTCTGGATTTATCAGAAAGTCCCTCAATTTCTGGGTCCACAAATGATCATGTCAGCAGCCATAGAAAAAGAACCCGCATTGTACCTTCTGATTCAACATCTCATCCAAAAGCTGGTTTTGTAGATTTAACCAGCAATTCATCTTTTCAATCTGTTCCTGATCATGTTGCAGCAGACATGCCAGGGGAGGCAGCTATGTGGCAATGTGGGATATGCACCTTATTAAATCCAGTAAGTAATATGTGTATTTATATTCGTTTCATACTCAATTATGCATATATATTGCTATTACATCATTTCTGTTCAATACTCATGCAGACACATTGTTCATTCTTCTCTTTTCAACTAATAAGATGACTTTAACTGCCTTATGAAGCAATATTAATCAATTGGATGTAGTATCCATAATTAAATAAACTTTTGTTTGTCATGAAAAATGCCATTGCTAAAGGAACCAACAATATGTTTAATTCAAATGATGAATTGTTGCAGCCATTGGGCCCATTATGTGAAGTTTGCTGTGTGGAGAAACCCAAAGATGTCGGTATTAAGTACAAAATTTGGTCTTGCAAATTCTGCAAATTGGAGAACAGTGTAGATGTGGATAAATGCTTAGCATGTGACCAATGGAGATGCTGTCATGGTTCTCCGGTATCTACACGAGCACCTAATCTGGGGACATGAGAGGCCAAGTATGGATGCTTGTGGAACTTTTGCTTCTTGAGAATCATTTTGTCCTAACAATCCGGCCAGTGAACCTTTTTGCATGATGTTCTTGCTCTGGTGCTTGAAGAGATAAATGCTTGACAAGATAAAGAGCATTTAGACTTCAGAAATTCTCATTTTGTTCGTGCAGGTGACCACTTTTCTGCTATTTTTGTATATTGTTCACCCAAGTCCTACTTTTAAGCTCAAAAGTGGACTAAGTGGTACTGTTTTATTGACCTTTTGCCGGACAGATAGATTATATAAATACGATGACATTTTTTAGCTTCATTTATCTTGTCCTTTTTATGGACAACCCTGTTTAGGGTGGACTGCTTGAATTTTTGAAATGAAATTACAAATGTTGAAGTTCAATGTGATTTTGTGCCCGGTGAAATCTGCAATCTTGTTATCACAAATGCATGAAAAGGAAGTGAGGTGTTTTCCTTAGAAAAATAGTATCCACATAGGCGAAGAATTATGCCATTTTTCCAGGAACTCTTGCTGGTGCAACTCTTAGAAAGAGAAGTGTATTGATTTCTCAATTTTTAGCGGATGTAGCTCCTGCTGTGCTAAACCACTTCAGCTTAAAACATCATGGAATTCGCCAGTACTGTACCACGTATCATTACCACATTCTTCTTGTTTTTCCTTCTTGACAGGTTTTCAGCCATTGCAGAAACAGGATTTCTTTGTCATAAACATGGCTCGGTAGGGCCATTTATAGTGAGCCTAAGAAACAAGCAACTCCACAACTGAAAAGGACTTGTGATTCTTTCTATTTTACTAAACGATCTATTTCACTTACAAAGTCCAGAATTTTTAGTATTTACCATTCAATCCATCATTCACATATATTTCAAATGATTAGAGATTTTACCAATGAGTTTGGAACTCGTTAATATAAGAATTGTCTCCAGCATTAAAAGATTGAGGATTCGGTTTTCAGTGAGAAGCAAGAACCAATACAAACGAAAATTAGATTTTTTTTTATTGAAAATTACTTCAAGGTATACACGTGAATGAGATAAGTGAGTGAGAATGATTCACGTTTTTATGAGTTTAAATTTTCCCGTGAAAATGTGAGAAGAATTAAGGTTTGGAGTGAGGAACATTTACTCATTCTAGTGGTTGGGTTATGGGACCATATTACCGGATCACATGATAGGTGATCCAAGTCAAATTTGCACGCCTCTCATTTATTTTGTGGGGTACTATAATGTTGTATTTCTAACACCATATTTTCTGATTCATATCTCCTTCAGTAACAGTCTCGTATTTTTTCTTTCAAAAAGAGAGTTTAGGATTTCTCTAACTCAAAATGTAGAATGCATCCTTTGTTTGATTAAACCTAACAATTTGGATGGAGCAAATTAAGTAGTTTGCCTCGCTTGGCTTGTCCCAGTGGCAAGTAAGCTCGGTTGTAGACATAATCTCCCGAATTCGGGATATTGAGTTGGGGAATCGGAGTTGGCAACAAAAAAAAATTACGTCCAAATGTTTAAAAACTATATTTGTAAATTAAAAGGTTATATCGCCCACTTAATTATATATTTTAACATTGTTTCTTCGACTTCAATGGAAGAAAAACAAAGCACTTGACGGCATGTGTTAAACCAAAGTTTATTGCTATAGATAGAGAGACAGACACTTGAGGAGAGGAGCAAGTTAAGGCATGCGCGAGCTTTATGAAGAGATTTGTTTGGAATGGATATGCTATTCGCTTCATACACAAAAACATTGTCGATCAATAAATGAGCTTGTATCCCTAAAAAACAAATGTGCTTGTATTCTTCAGCATTAAAAAATCGAAAATTTAACGCTTGTTTAGTTGTGAAAATTTTCTACTATTTTCTAGAAAACAGAAACAAAAAAATAAAAAATTTGTTCAAAAAGAATTTTTGATTAGTAAACATATTTTCTAAATGCTTTTATATTTTAGAAAATAGAAACAAAACACAAAACAAAAACAAAAAATTATTTTCTCGACTGAGCATAACCTTAATTTCCGTAAATAGTAAATGAAAACAAATTGTTGAACAAAACAATTTTGTGGCTTTGAGCTGTGAAGCCTGCTATAGCTGATTCTCTGTGAAGGGATGTCTTGCTATAATTAAATTTTAGTCAATTTCAAATAAGACAGTTTTAAACAAATTAATATTTACTTATATAATATGGAAACTGTATTTTTTTGCTAAGTGAATATTGAAATTGTATTTTCTGAGATGTGCATGTATTGACTAATTTTTGTGAAAATAATGTATCATATAATAATTTCTGGTTTGGCATTCGATATTACTAATTTTAATTATGTGATCACAAATGCAAAAACAGGAAAGAAGTTCAAGATAGAAAGATTAAAAAACTTTTTTTCTGTACCAATTATTAGAGGAAAATATTTGCAATTGAACCAAATTAAAATGTAGTTCAACTTTTTTTATTTAACACGACAGTTGTGTTCTTTCATTCTTAACTAATATTATGTCGTAATGTCAAAAAAAAAAAACCTAATGTTATGTCGTTCATAATAATGAGATTATTACTTTGAATAGAGATCAATGGATTCGGTTGCATTCAATTTGTAATTAGTGTGTCACATTTTTTAACTCTGAGATTGAATAAATTAAAGAAAATGATTAGTCATTTAAAATTTAATTATTTTTTTAATGAAAGAGGACGATACTTTATTAGATATTATTGATAATTCTTACTTATAGCGGAAGAATTCTGTGATTACAAATAGAAAATTTGTCAACATATAATAATCTAACAAGCTGAGGTGATAAAATTTAATTATTTTGAGAAGTGCTATGTGCACTTTCTCATACAATTCTCAATTAAAGTTTAACAAATGTCATTTGTTATTTTTAATATTCAATAATATCATTTTTTTCTTTTAATGTGTCAATTTTTAACTTGGAAGTGTATGAAAAGTGCAAAAAAAAAACGCACATAACATTTATTAGTTTTTATATTGCAAATTCATTTTGAGGCTTAATACGTAGGAATCTGTGAACTTTTTTTTTTACTCTTGAACTTTCTAGGATAATTAATTACTTCCCGAACTTGGAAAAAACTTAATTTTTAAAAACTGGTTTGCTGATATGATAATTTTCAGAGTAAATATAAAAAAATTGTTATGTTCGCAGATAAATCCTTTTTTTAACAATAAAAGATAATTTCATTCATTCAAAATAGTAATACATTAATAAAAATATAAATTTAAATTTGTTAAAAATTATAGCGGATGAAACAGCGAAAAAATTCACAGCATCTAAGTTAATAACATAATATATTGACTTAAAGTCTATACAGTTAAAAATACTATAGTGACTAGAATACCTATGACTCTATATCTGCAACATACTGAAAATCATAATTTGATTTGTACCTCTATTGAATTGAATATATAGACTAATTGAAATTCTGAATCGCCCACAAAAGATAAAACACTATACCAAAGACGATGAAAACTGAAGTCGCAACAAAACGATGAAATTACAAAAATAAAAATAAACTAGATCTGTGTGAAAGATCTACTTATTTGAGAAGAAAAAATGATAAAAAAATGAGTTAAAAGGATGATTTGATGTAAAGAATGACAAAAAATCACCCTTTTTTACTCAAAAAAAATAGAGGGCAAAACAAAAGAGAAAAAAAATTTAAGAAAAAAGAAGGAGGCTAGAGTTTTGGTTTAGGAAAAATTTAGCATTTGTCATGTTAGCAGATAAATTCTTTAAAATTATGTTTTTATAAGTTCAGGGTTAATTAATTATTATGCAAAATTTAACAATAATAAGAAAAAATAAAATAATTTTAGAGGTTTTCTATGCATTAAGCCTCATTTTTACATATAAATATATGTATATATGCATAAATATATGTACTCGCAGTATCACGCGGGACAACAATCTAGTGATTAGACGTGTTGAAAGTTGAAACATTAAAGAAAAACTAAGGACAATTACATATATATTTTTTTAGAATCATATTTTTTGAATTTATGTTGCTAATTTTTTATATTTTGATAAATTTTTTTAAATTACACGCTCTACCAAACTAAATTTTTGAAAACTACACGCACTAGAGAACTAATTTTTTAAATTATATTTTTATGTTATAGTTTGAATACTGTTTACACGTTGTTTATATTTATTTATAGTTGTTTATATGTAAACATATATAAAATAATATATAAATAAATATAAATATCAGTCCTTAAATTTAAAAATTATATCTGTGAATTTAAAAATTATAACCATATGGACGAAAATACTATAAAGTGTATTTGTAATAAACATACATAGTTCGTACGGAGCAAATTTTGTAAAGTTTTTGTGGTGTATGACATAATTATCTCAAAAAACAACTTACCTCCTAGGAGGTTGTCTAGCGGAAGGAAAAATGTCCCGTGCTTCCAAGCTCAGATTTGAGACACACTTGTCTCCTCATTGTGGTTCTGGATAACCCCATGTCATATTGGCTAAATGCTGATTTTAACGGGTGTCGTGGTGAGGTACCATTGGTTAACACTAAGTAAACCAACATCCACGCGCGAGAAATATTTGTTTGTATGATCACCTCCAATAGGGATACGCCACTACTGATAGCCCCCAATTCTCTTTTTTTTTTTACGAAAAAAATAGCTTAACCTAATAGAAATTTAATAGGAAAAAATAAATAAATAAGCATTAGTAAGTAGTCCCATGGACCTTGTGGTTTGAAGCCTATTAACAAAATGGACCCAAATTGTTATGTTTTTGCTTGGAAATGATTATTCCTATATAAAAAAAATATCATTATTCCTCTTACCAAACTATTTACCTTTTCTCCTCTACTTCTTCCCCCACCCCACCAACTGCTCTCTCTCTCTTCATGCCAAACCCTTTATACTCTATTTGAGAGAAGAGATCAAAATAGATTGAAAGTGTTAGTAATAGATTGGAAGTGTTAATAATAGATTGGATTTGATTGGACTGCAATGAAACGAAATGAATTATAAAAAAATTAACTTGTTTGGGACGAGAAGATCGTAAATAATTGTAAATGAAAGGTTAATAAATAATTGTATTTGTTTAGAATAGAAGAGTTATGATGAGTTGATTAATTATATTTCAAATTTATCCCTATGATATTAGATATTACTACATATTTTATTTATTTTTTCATAGTTTAATTTTCTATCATACTGTGAATTAATATTTTTTTCCAAGGAATTAATATTGTGAATTAATATTGAACAACTATATAAACACTTCCAAATAATTCGAATAAAAAAATAAAAAATAACAGTGAAGCATTAGGGAAAATAATTGCACTCTAATATAACTAACAAAATAATGATCTAGTTGGACTTCGGAGATAGATTCTAGTTCAGTTCTAAATAAATCAGTTATAGGAAGACTATCAAGTGAAACTGCATTAACCAAAACAACCACTATTTTCCGTAGCATTTTCTATTTAATCAATACTATCTAATATGTGAACTATATTTTCTTTATCAACTTTTCTATTTTTTCCTCTCAAGAAAGTGGAGGCAACAAGCATACTAATTGAGCAGTTATGAACCTATTATTACCATGCAATACCAACACTAATTTACAAATACAAATAATTTTAATAGTTAGCTCACATGAAAGTCAATGTTGTTTCGAAGGGCTTTTAAAATTGAAATAACAAAAAAAAACAATCTCTTATAAATCATTCTATCAATTAAACATAAAACCATCACGTAAAAATATAATATTGTACTAATTAAAAAAAAACCACCAAACTGAAAATTCAAAACTCTAAAACAATATTGAACATAGACGTGTAAAAACCAAACCAAAACTGGCGAACCGAATCAGAACCGGAACGGTCAAAACCGGAACCGAACTGAAAATGGCCGACCAAAACCGACGGTTTTCGGTTTAGATTCTGGTTTTTCGTTTTAAAAACCGTCAAACCGTCGGTTTAACCGGCGGTTCACTGAACCATTGAAACCGGCGGTTCCGACGGTTATTTTCTTTTTTTTTATTTTATTTTTTTTGTTGTTTTTTTTTTATTTTTTTAACTCCATAAATACCCCACCTCATTCTTACCAATTTTACACCATTTTTTATCTCTCAATCTCTTCTACACTCTCTTAAAAATTCATTTCTCTATAAATTATTATTATTAATTACTAATAGAATAATTAATTTGTTTAAAAATTATTAAATAAATCTTTAGAATAAAATACATTATTGATATTATAGTTAATTATTGAATATAACAAACTTAACAACACAATGGCCGGGAGACAATAACGGATTAAAAAAATTGAAAAAAAAAAAAAAACCGAACCAAAATCGAACCTGCGATTAAATCGATTAAAACCGAACCGAACCAAAATCGAATTAAACCGTAAAAATCACGGTTCGGTTTCGGTTTGTACATTTGACAAACCAGAACCGCCGGTTCTGGAACCGGCAACATGTCTATAAGAGGATGAGAAGTTTGATCTAATAATTATTATAGACCCCACGCCCCATGGTAACTAGGATGTGGGTTCAGATGACACCAAGAGGTGGAAGTATTTAGGCATCGCTGTACTCTATTAATAATTTAAAATTTTATTTGTTAAAAGCATAAATAATATATTTAAAAACACTTAATAAAAAAAAATAAACCGGCGGTTGCCCATTTTTTGTAAAAAGAAATGTATCAACTATCTGCCAACTATTCTGCAAAAATTTATTATCCACCAGCAGGGTACTTCCTTACTAGGGATCATCAGACAATAAAACTAGTACCAGTAAACTAAGACAGGTTTGTCCATAGGTTTACTGTGTAAAACAGGAATGGTAATTCAGTAGGGAGCAAAGAAGAATGGCAGCTTCAAAGCAATCAGCTACCACTATATCAATAATCGCAAAGCTGCTCCTTAAATATGCACACAGAAATGGTCCATCTCTATGACAACCAAAAATGGCTGCCAAATCAATTCTCTCTTCTTCCACTACTACTATTAACCTCCTCGTCCTCCTCCTCCATATGGTTTACATTACCAAATTTACAACTCGACTGATAGGTTGCGGTACCGAAAATAAATAATAAATAAGGAGATGCAAGAAGAAGAATATAGCCAAACCTGATAATCTAATGACACATAGTTCACATTGAGATAGCTACATGATAGAATTGGAGGATCCATCAGCAAGGCTTGATTTCGAATCCAATGCTCAGAAGCGTTCGGGCAGACTCGATAGCCTTCTCCTTCTCGCCTCCAACATCCACAGTTTCACCGGTTAGTTCGCCTTCTTTGCTCACTGACCACTGGGTTGATGTTACTTGGTTTTGGGCTGTTTCTGCTTTCTTAAGCTGTGAATTGTTCATAGATGCAGGAGCAGCAGCAGCGATGAGTGGTGCGCTGGGAGGGCCATGTCGCTTCTTTGGTACTGGCATGTCGTGATCATGAACACCCTTGTATGTTATAATCACAGCATTCGTGTTGTCTACTGCGGTTTCAATGTGTTTACGGACAGGGCATCCAGCAGAAGTGCATCTATAATAGTTCCTGCAGAATTTATCGTAGTAATAAATCAGACCGAAGCAATATATAATATCAGGATGAATAAGACAAATGCAAAGTAGAAACAAAACCATACATAAAAGTCGATGTAGAAAGGCATTAAGTTTCAATATAACAAGATTATCTAGTGAAGATGTTTAAACTTCAAAAAATCATTCTTCCTAAAGTTACCTCATTTTAACAACGCCAAGATTCCATTTGGGTCACACTGCTGCCCTAAATTATCATCAGACTATCATCAAGCAAATACTTATGTATATGCTAATCCAGTATTGCTAATCTTGTGCAGCAAGAACGAATTCTATGGTCCATACTAGTCAGCAATAAATTGATTGAACTAGGAAAAAAAGACTTCTTCCTTTAGTTATCAAGTAGCTCATAAATTATTGTGAAACTTTTCACCTGAACACATTTTCAGGATCATTCGTCTACTATAACTACTGATATGCTTTTTCTATAAAAGACAACACAGAGCAAAGTGTAAAAAACAAATTTGAAGCATGTCATGCTCAATAAATCGAAACATTAAATTTGGGTTTCTATGTCTCAACTTTTGATGCAAACAGTTCAGGAAAGGGCTAGAGAGAATGGAGCAACTGTCAAACATAAGTCACAACAAACTATATTGACTCAACTTTTCAAATGCAAGTTCATGTCTTGCTCCCGTTGACCTATCTCAAACCAGCAATCTCCATTACCAAGTCTCAGATTTCCTCCATTGCTTACAGATTACAACTACATCTGTAAGCCATGTCAATGGTAAGTTGCCTGACATACAGTACAAATAGAGCCATTATTCAGATGCCCTCATCCAACTGACAAGAAGATCAATGGATTTGGCACAAAACATCCAGGAGTAAGGAGCACCTGCCATACTTATTACTCCTATGACACACATGCCAAAACTGTTTCCTTCTAAAAAGAGCTTCTTGAATTCATCATAATTTGTTGAACTCAACAATAAAAAATTAGGCCCTGCCAAGGCCAGAAAAGGTAACCATTCTTCTCTAGCACTCCGTGACCTTCTGGAAGGATCTCTTAATTTGATCATGCCAATCGGTCAAATAAGACTACAAAAAGAGAAAGAACAGCGGGAGACTCAAAGAAAAGGATGTGATTTCATGGCTGACAAGCATAATTTATGGAGAGCAAGGGTTACTTCTAGGATACTCCATAAAAATTACTTCAAATGCCGCAATGCAGGACATACTTAAAAATTATTGTCCCCTTCCCAGTACTACTGTATCAACTTGCAAAAGGAAAAATGTTCCTCTACTTGTGCTTTCAGGCTCACATTTCATACAGAAGAAGATATGAGTTTCCAGGCCATCAAATGAACAAGTTTTCATGGAAGAAACTCTTTGGGTTGTCCACAGCAGCAAAATAATTAAAGACCAGGAAATGAAAAAAAGTATAATTAAAGCCTAAGGATACAGGACAAATACCTATGAAAGAGGCATATCCAATACTTCTACGGCATAAAAGAAAAGTTATCAGCTGGAAGAATTTCTCAAAGCATCATAATTGGTGGGAATTTGGAATACTTCACTTAGCATGAAAAATCAGCAAGCCCCATTATTGATTATTAATTGTTATATTTTAAGTTTCAGCACCGGAGATACAAAATGAGAGTTTAACCACAGCAATACTTCAGAACTGTATACCTATTTCATCAATACATGAAACTGACAACAAAACATAACCCCTGAAATCCCAGATATTCAGTTCTGCATTTCAAGAAATTTTGAGAAAGCAAATAAGACCACTTTGGACACCACTTGGTTGCTTGTAAATCAGGTTCCAATTATAGCTCATAAATTCAATAGAGTTGAAATTGTACAAGGTAGCTAAGAAAGGTCAAGATGAACTGTTAAATTCTGAGCATTTTAATGGATTAACTGACAATCAACGAGCTCCACATTGCTGCTATACATGAAGTTAAAGCATTGCCACATTAAAAATTTTAAATTGTAGCTTTGCATATCAATCCTCTGAAATCTTTCGAAGGTTGAGGAACAAATGATGCACAATGCCATATTTCCAAATATTAAACAACGGGAGGTGCCATAAAGTCTTCAAATTCTTTTGCACCATGAGACTTCAATTCAGATATAAATAATGCATTATGCGTCCAACAAATTTTTCATATAGAGATTGAAAATAATAATACATAAGTTTCTGTCATTTGTCAAATTTGTCTTGTGGGTCAGACTGTCAACACAGGGATGACAAGGACATCGTTATACAGATCCAAATGATGCAAGTAAAGCACAAATATGGAATATGGCAATATCCACAACTATGAAGCAAAAACTTAGAAATGCATATCTCCTACATATTTTTATGGTGATTATCAGTCTTTTAATGCATAGAAAAGCCATGAAGCAAAAATCGAGAAATACATGTTTCCTATATATTTTTATGGCAATTACCACATCATAATGCTTATCAGATATTTCTGTCAATTGTTAAGCCTACAAAAAACACACCTGGGATGAGGATTTCCCTTCACCATTTTCTGTCCATACTTGCGCCATCTGTATCCATCACCAGATATCCCCACATCACCAGCTGCATGGACAACAAATTTAGGTTTCTTTCCAGGTTTTACAATAGTTCCTGGACATCCTGCGTTGCTTTTCTTTAATCTGCTCAACAAGGAGTGAAAGATGTACGAAACAAATCATGTTTGCAATTTCCTTTGCAAATTAAAAATTATTTTAAAAGATCTTACCATGCCAGTAAGGCATAAGTTCAAGGAAACCAATTTCCTGAAAAAACATACCTTCGTTTTGGTTCAGGTTCAGCATATTGCTCATCTTTGACTTGAATGTCTCCACTGTCATTAGAACCACTTGAGTTCTGTCGTTTTCTGTCTGAAATTGTAGACACCTGTATGGTTTCTTTTGATGATGTGGGTGGATCTGAGTCTTTAGCAGTTTTTGCCTTTGGTTGCTCTGTTACAGTATTTCCCAAAACAGCTCTGGGGATTAATGCAACCCTGCTTTCTCTTGTGCTGTGATTCTTCCTAGGAGGATCATGAGTGTGCATTCCTTTATTTACAATCTCTATTACCTGACCTGAATGATCAGAGCACTCAATCTTTTTAGCAAAACAGTCAGAATACGTACACTTGTAATAACTTCGTGAACCCTTGGGGCTCTTCACTTGCTTCTGACCATATTTCCGCCAGTTATAACCATCTGGAATAGGTGACCTAGCACCAGGAGTTGGTGATGTCAAAAGAATAAGGGCTTTTTGATCAGTAGAATCTTGCAGATCTGCTTCTGTCAAGAATTTATTATCAACCTTCAATGGTGACAGTCTTCGTTCAGGTTGTGTTGGACTTGGAGCATACGATATAGGTTGTGTAACAGAAGTTGGTGATAGTTCCGACAAGGGAGCTGGACAACCAGATGATTGAGCATCGTTCTGGTTTTGAGCTTCACATTGGACCGTTGCACTTCCTGAAACTTCCTGGTGTGAGTGTGACACACCATTTTGTGCCTATGCATTAACAGAAAAGAATTTTTAATAAGATCCTAAAATATTAGCTGAGGAAGTTCAACGGCTTTGACAAAACCTAGGAATGAAGAATCCAGTTCTGAGACAACCGTTCCTATTTTCATGGAGGACTAAATGGTTCATCAAACCAAGTCTTTTTTTTTATCATTTTTCCTATGTCCTAACCTTGGAAGTAGTATAATAAGAAAGACTATGAATGTAAATGGTAGAAAATTTCTTGGCAAGTTTCCTTTCGTATGCCTCTCATCTAGATAAGAACATCAGAGGAATATGCTTGGCTCATGTAACTCTATGCCAAAGAAGATTACAAATAGACAGGAACCTACTGTATTTTCATTTGTTTACTCATCCTTTCTTCATACAAATAAATTACAATATAACTCTGTTTCTGAATCTAAATTTATTTTATGCAAGATCGATCTTTGCTCATTCAAGTGAATTCATTCAAGTCTACTACCATGTTACCAGTTGCAAATATAATAAATAAGTATCTTATATTTTTCTTCTCCCCATCACATTAATACTCTATCCAAATATTTAAGGCTTAATAATTGTATGCAACAAATATAATATCTTCATTTTTTTATTGACTCTAAAATCTCCTTCTCTACTTCTTTCATCTTTATTTTTCTTATCTCTCTCTCACTTCATGAACATTTACACAACCAAAATCCCATGAAACCCACATATCACTTCATATTCACTTTTCTTCATCGATTAAGGACTTAAAAAATTCGCAGTAAAACAAAAACCAAAACCTCTTCCCATTTGCACGCCCAAATTCAACAATCAAAATAGGAAAAATAGCAACCACCACCAACTCATATTCCATCATTTCTCTAAATTTCTGCTCAATATGAAGCACATCATTAAATATCAATAGCAACACACATTCACACAGCAAACTGAGCTTCAGCTTCTAGTAGCTAATACAAACCTGCGATTTAACTTCCACGTGCGTTTCCGAAGCTGATGTCACTCTAAAACCTGCCAGATCATCACCACATAATTAACAGTTTAAAAAATAAAAATATTAAAAAAGACTGTTTTCAAAAAAACTCTCATAAATAAATAAAATAAAATAAAATGAAAAACATTACCTACACTCTGATCGTCCTTAGATAGTACCGCCGTCGCGGAGGAAGGCGCAACAACTTCTAGGGTTTCCAACCGTTTCGGCTCGTCTCCGAGTCGCTGCACCTCACTGTGTTGACTCTCTTCAACTACTGTAGCTCCCTCCCCCTCGTCATCTTCCTCCTCGTCATCGTCGTCCTCTAACTTGTCGTTTTGCTCATCAGCGAGTCGTTTCTCTTCTACTTCCAGGCTCTCGCTCGAATCCATCACCGATTATGCGTCTGTTTCGTTTGTTTGTCTCTGTGTAAGTTGAGAGAGAGAGCGAAAGAGAGTAAAGTTTTTGTTTTTTCTTTTTCTTTTTGGTTTTAAATGTTACAGAGAGAGAGACATTTATAGTGTCCGAAATAGAACCCGAATCGTCAAAACCGGCCGACCCGGTATGTGGTGGGGAAAATCGGGTCTGAAGAAATTTGTGTGACTGTGGTGTGGGGTGGGGTATATATGTCTTTGACTGGATTTGACTCAGGTGGGTTTTTTTGCGGAGTGTGTAAGTTAACGGAATCATCGATTTCTCGGTCAGTTTAGAGACCGGTGTTGGTTTAATATTTAACGTTTCGTACCGTTAAGTTGATTGTTGACGTGTTGTTTTCTTTTTTTGACAGCAAAGTTGACGTCTTCTTAACGGGGTTTGTGCTGCCATCTTAATTTTACTGTTTATATATCTTAAAATATAATTCACTTTCTATTTCTAAATATAGTTTTAAAATAAAATTTCTATTGTTGTGGATCATCTCTCACAATAATTGTGAGTTAATTATGCTGAGTGTCTCAATTAAATTTTTAATTTTGATTTATGCTATACCAATTATATTATCATCTGAAATAGAATAATAACAAATTTCATTATTCTAAGCAGAATAATTTTTTTTACTTACAAAAATGCCATTTTTGTCTACTATTAATTCCTCTCTCCCAATATCTTGTATCTCTCTTCTCTCTGCCAAAATATCGTTCCTCCCTCTCTCTCATCTCTCGCTTTTGTCCCCCATTCTCCTTTCTCTCTTTCCTCTCTTTCGTTCCTCCTTTCTTTATCTTCATCCTCTCTTTCACCCATCGCCATCATCCTCTCTCTCGTCTTTGAACAACGCGACCTCGGCTCTCTCTCATCTCCTAAGCACTTCCTTCGTGACGTCAAAGGACACACCAGATCTGCAAACACAACCGAAACTGGAGACGAGAAGCCTCGAGAGAAGATCAATAGCACTTCCGTCACAATCTCGGAGGAGACACCAGATCTGCAAACAATACTAAAACCAGAGACATGAATCCATGAGATGAGAACAGTGTCGGCATCAGTGAGGAGACGACGCGAGATGAGAAGTCGCCGACGCGAAACCCTAGCAGCTTCATGGTTGAGGGGCGACGGCTAGGGTTTCCAACCTTAGCTGCTGTTTTTTTTTCTTTTAATGAAGATGAAAAATTGTCCCTAAAATTTTATGAAATTATTTCAATTGTTGTATTACGTATTTCCTATAAAAAAATTGAAAAAATTAATTGAATTGTCTGATTTTGAAGATGTCTGTCAGGTTGGTTTGTGCAAGTTTTTGCTGATTGAGTTTTGTTGATTTGTCTTGAATTGCGTCAACAATCCTTCATGTTTGACAGAAAAAAAAAAACCTAAAAATTAATTTTGTGCAGGTTGATTTTTGTTGAATGTAATTGATTTTGTTGAGCTTGGTGGTGGGGGCGGTGGCAGATCTAGAATTTCATGTAGATGAATTGATTAGGTGGCGGAACCTTAGTTGTTGTGTTTTTATAGAAAAAACTAAAAATATTGATTGAGCTGGTTGATTTTGAATAACACTGTCGCCTTTTGATTTTGTGTAGGTTGATTTTGTTGAGTTTGGTTGAATTTGTGCAGGATGATTTTGTTGAGTTTGAAGACTTTTGAAAACTTTTTGTAGATTTTTTGAAGACCTTGTGAGGACCCTATGTGTCACGACCCAAATTCGGACCGTGACCAGCGTACGACGTGAATCGTCTATAAGAGCATGACTCATCTCCACAAGCCTCAAAAGACCAGACATGCTACCCAATTCATTCGTTTTTTGATTCTTTATTAAAATTGGGTAAAAATAAGTTAAAACATAATTTATATATATAAATATATACATGTCAAATATATACAAAACGTATAAGTAAATCAGTAAAATATATAACATAAATATACAAAATGAAACAAAAAATCCAACAACAGTTCGATGTGGAGCTCTACCGTAAACATATACAAAGTTCGATCAAAAGGGCACTCACAACCAAAAGAAGTGCCTCACTGAGCAACGGGTACTGAACATCCGTCGGATGCCAAAAATACTCCTAAAAATATTAAGAGGGGGGGTGAGATAAATTTCAGTGAGGGACGACACTCTAAATCGCCTCACACATGCATCACAAAGACCTTTTGAAAATATTTCAAAAATATCACAAGCTCATATGTATAATATCATATACATTCTACTATAAATAAAATCTTCTAAAACATTTCCAAAACGTTTGCAATCACAACAAACAGCATGCGATCATGCGATACTTTCAAATATTATTATATATCTTTTATATAATATAACTGGATAATGGGACTAAATACATGAGTGGTGTTACCACTAAATAACAGGATATGTACTAAGTAAAGACATATAAGTGACTGCATGTCACTAAAATACGTGTGTCGGATTGAACCCACGGTCACCAAATTACCCTGGTGACTAAGGGCCTTTTAAGCATTAATATACCAAAGGCTATGTACCCCATACCTGAGGTGTCTCACTTGTATATATAAAACTCTTAACAGACAACAAGCATTTTAGAGTTATAAATCAGAGAACTAATATATATAACAATTCAAAATATAAAAGAAAATCATATTATCATACAATCGATTTTAATTAGCCAATCCTTTACTTAACCAGATTACAGGTGATATCTCAGCATATAAAAATAATAGGATTTCAAAGACATGGCCTAAGTGTTTAAAGTTGCAACTGTACTCACCTGGAGTCCAAAGCAAAAACTAAACCAATCATGCACCACTAATAAAGGGTTGGTCTCGATAGTAGGAACAAGGGGATGAAACAGACATATCGAGGAGATATTAAAATGTGACACTAGTACTATGGTAATACTAAATGCAATGCAAATGGTGATGCTCACACGTTACCCAAAACTTATTCCAATCAGAGATCTATCAATCTTGACTTAAAAATCTGAATCTATGTAAAATTATAATATAGTCATCCAACTTCTGTAAAATTATATTCCAATCCTCAAAGTATAACCAAAGTATGAAAATTGCATTTTAAGTCCCTCAAACATGTGGCTTACTCGAGTGATGAATTACCTTACTCGAGTAATTGAGCCTTTATATTACTCGAGTAATCATACCTCTTACTCGAGAACTGGACCATCGTATTACTCGAGTAACAATCCAATTACTCGAGTAAATACTGGCCTATATTACTCGAGTAATCGTTTTTCTAGCCCGAGTAAAGCACAACCTCGATTACTTGAGTAACAAACTGTGTTACTCAAGTAATACCATCAGACATTCAAACCGATTGAACTTGACATTTCAGTCACTTCAATGCAATTTTTACACCATTTTACACTTAGCCAACTATCAAATAACGAAGCCCAAACCATCCTACCAATTTCTCAGACTCTAAATCCACTCATTTTCGCTAATAAAAACATTCAAACATCCTAAATCAAATTTCAAAACTTCCCACATGAACTAGGAGTGATGACCAAGCTTAAAGTAGAAATCTTACCTCAAATTCATGATAAACTGATCCAAGAAAGAAAGAAAATAAGAGGGAGATGTCAGAGGGTTTAGGAGAGAGTTTAGAGAGTGAAAAATGTCGAAGAAAACGGATAAGCTTAGTTTTATATGTCACTAATCGCCACACCGCTTGCCTAGAAGAGTGGCTTACTCGAGTAAGCCCCACTTTTACTCAAGTAAGACAGTTCAAAGTTCTAGAATTTTGGTCTCGTTTACTCGAGTAACTATCTTACTTACTTGAGTAAACCAACACTCACATTACCCGAGTTATGCCTTCATCAAATCGAGTTATCAGAGCCTTTCATTACTCGAGTAATTCTCATTTTACTCGAGTAAACATGACTTCTTCACAACAAAATTCGAAAAAAAAAATTCATTCTCCAATTTAACAAAATGAACGGGTCCTTTCACTATGAAGACCCATTGGAGACCTTTGAAGACCTTTTGAATACATCTGAATACATTCTTTAAAGACGTTTGAAGACTTCAGAAGACTTTTGAAGACCTCCTTTGAAGACCTCTGAAAATCTTTTGAAGACCTTCGAAGACCGACCTCCTTTGAAAACCTCATTTGAAAACTTTCGAAGACCATTGTACATTTTTGAAAACTTTTATATATTTCCGTATACCAATTGATTATCATTAAATTAAATTATTTTTTGTAAATATTGTGTAAACTAAAATATCATTAAACCAAATTTATTATAAAAAAAATTGAAAACTCTCTTCTGAAAGACCTTCTGAAAAACTCCTGAATACATTCTGAAGACCTCGAAAAATTATATATTTTTTTGTGCTAAAATTCTTTTTTTTTTAAGAAAAAAATCAATTTCTCGCCAAAATATCACTATTTCTCGGGAATATGGCATTTTTCAACTCAGTTTTATTTTTCTACCATTTTACAAAATTAGAATCTTGAATGGGATTTGTCAAAATCAGTGTTTTATTTTATTATAAAAGTGTGATTTTTTCAATAATCGTGTGTTAGACACATCTACTAAAGTAATTGTTTAATCCAGTCTCATGAGTCTTTACAGTTTTATCCTTAAACAAATATTTCAGTGGTTTGAGAAATAAATGTACTTATAAGCAACTATTGCCATTGACACTTATATAATATGAGAGCATGACACTACCTACAATAGCCCTCGATCAAGATTAAGGGGCTTGGAAATACAGTTTTAATTCGACGATATTTTACTCGAGTTTTTACAGACGACACTAATTGTTGTGAATAATGTCCCTCGATGACCGTGCGTTAGGCTCATCCACTTAGGTATTGTCCAATATATTTCTTAAAAAGACATCTCAGTAATTTGAATGAAGAAAATACATATAAACAATATTTAACCTCAACTCTTAAGTAATGTAAAAGTATGTCACTACATTGACACAACCTTTTAATAAATACATCAAATTTTGTTTCAATTTTTGAATTGAACATACAATAATAGAGTACATTAATAAAAATAAAAAAATGAGTTAGCGTAATTTAGAAAAGTGGATAAAATTAATTAATTTTCTTAATTTGTGTGCATTTACAAAATGAACCAAAATAATGGGATGGAAGGCGTAACAATTTTTTTTGGCAGGATCTCAAATAACAAATTAACAATTTAATACTTAAGTTCTTATATTAATTTTTCAGTAATAATGTTTTTAACTTGTAAAGTTCTAATATAAAATTTTTCCATGAGGGTATTATGTTGTAGTTTGTCTAATATTTGGATGAATAATTCTCCCCTCTTATTGCCCCGATTCTCTTTTATCGATTCTTTGTAATGTGTTTGAGTGTAACTATGTCTATTAATCCTCATTTTAATGTCCTTTCTCACATTGTCTATAAGGAAATCTTCTTATCCCCTAATGCTATTATATCAAACAATTCAATTATACTCGATTCTTTTTTTTAAAAAAAATCGAATACACTTCATTAATTCAAATCATTTGCTAAAACAAACTTGTCATAGAGTTTATCGCTCAAGTTAGATATTAAGTTGCAAAATTTGCAGATCTCTTAACAAACAATCAAATGAACCCTAGTATCTTAGTTTTTTTTTTTTATAAAAAAATCATTTTACAAGCTAATCTTAAATGCCAATTGTGGATTTGAACCTTTAACTCTTAAACTCAGCCGAATCCAATGTTCAACAAATCCATTATTTAACAGGTTTGTTTTAGAAACTTGGTGTAAAGAGACGTCTCAATTTTTGTAAACAAATGAAGAAACATGTGAATTGTGATTTGTGAAACGGGATAGAAGCAAATTTAGTAATTTATATTTGCCATCTTTTTTTTTTGTTGATAGAAAAAAGGGGAGTGGGGGCGACTAGTTGTAGCTCACTTCTGTTGGGCGTGATCATGTAGGCTACCTCTCCTCTGCAGAATATTCGATAGAGTTATAGTTGAACTCAGTAAGGTGATCGAGTTTCTTCATCGCAACACTCGCTAGGAGCCAGACGAACAATATGCCATCTACCTTGCTCAAATACAGGTCCAAACTCAGGTGTACAAAGACAACAAACCGCTTTCCCCTTGGAGCTCGAACCCGGGACTTGCGAACAATGGACGCTTCAGCTTGCTGCTGGGCTACCTCGTGGGAGGTATATTTGCCATCATTTATAAGTTAGTCCTAAATTTTAAAAAATGTAATGTTAAGTCCTTTTTATGTTATTGATCCGGCACATACATGCCTATCTAGCTCGATTAATTTAATGAATATAGTGGAATATTGGAATTAGCCACTCAACTTGCCAAATAAACATAAATACAATCATGTTTTTCAAATTTAGTACTTTATATTTACTATTTTTTATAAGTTAGTCCTAATTGTTTTTAAAAAATATAACATTACATCATTTGATATTAGTTTTTATGGACTATTTCAAGTAATGAAACATGCTTCAGGTTTCGAATTTGTAGTTAATTTGTAGTTGTCGCTTATCAAACCAGTCCGCACATTTTATATGGAGTTTGCTGTCTATTTATCCATTAATTTCTGACTTTGCTGTCAGTAAGTAAGAGTCTCCAATCCTGGGCTATCTTTGCCCTATAGAAGTAAGCTCTGGACCTAGAATATGGAGTTTGATGACATTGGACGTAACCCTATCTCATGGTAAAATAGTGCTAAAAAATAATTTTATTTGTCCTTCCAAAAGGATCCAGATAGTAATTTGCTAAACTTAGGAGCAGAAGGCTTTTGGCTCTGATAAAACTCTGATTTGAGAAATCTGTTTTTATTAATTAATCTCAGTGTTACATCTTTGTTTATATAGACAAGGAACAACTTGTGACCAGATACGCTGACTCAGCATGCTCTAGAACTATCTACAAGGATTACACTTCCGTGCTTTCTGATAGGGTGTCGTTTTTGCTGTGTTTAGAAACAGCTACTGTCAGCGGCGTCGTTCTGCCCTCTGCTGTGTCGTTTGGTTCGTTTGGCTATTATATTCCTGAGACACCCCCAAGTTGAACATATATATTCAAAAGGTTCAGCTTGGAAATATTAGAATGAAAAGCAGTAGGAGGCGAAGGCTTGGTGAAGCAGTCAGCAAGCTGGTACGAACTGCGAATAGGAAGCAAAGTAATGACGCCTGCTTCAAACTTTTCACGAACCAGATGACAATTGATTTCTATTTGTTTAGTACGCTCATGGAAAACCGGATTTTGAGCAATGTGAAGCGCAGATTGCTGTGCCGTTCGGCTATTATATTCTTGAGAGGCTCAAACGTGAACTCTAACAGAAACTCTGCATTCTCCTCAGTCCTAACTAGTAGTTTTTATTTCAGTTATATTTTTCTCCTAGTAGATAGGATCATTAATCTCCTCTCTATAGGATCGGGAATGAATATGACGGAAATTTCTGTGTAGATTGAGATGGAGGTTACCTGTTGACAAAGTTTCGAACTCAAATCTTAAGCCAAAACTTTTGTTCTCCCAACTAGTAGTTCCACTCCTCAAGAAGACCTGTACTGTTTGTAGAATTCTAATTCTGCAATAATCCTTTGTAAGAGCATAAAAATTTGGAGCCTTGTATTTTAGACATTTGTGCCAAGTTCGATAACAGAATTTGGACCTTAAGGAAATACAAACTTCCTCTTTCTCCAATTCCATTCTCCTGATTAAGTTATTAATTTATGAAAAAATTACATTATCGTTCTTAAAATTTAATATAACATTTTATTACGTACTTAAATTTAAAAAAACTCATATTACGTTATTTTTGATTCAACACCATTAAGCTATCTTAAAGGAAAATAGAGAAAAATTTCTTCACCCTCACTTTATCAACTGTCAACACATCTCTCCCTCTCTCACTATCTCTCTTTTGTGCTTTCTCTCTCTCCCCCTCATCGTCTCTTCTTTCTTTCTTTCTCTATCTCTCTCCTCTGCTTCTCTTATGTAAACAGCCACAACCACCAACCACACTGGTCGCCTATCTCTCGCGACACCAACAGAGGAAAGAACGAGATCAAAGAGAGAAGAGATCGACTGGAGAGAGAGAGAGAGGAGAGAAAGAGACAACGAAGAGAGAGGAGATCCACAGAGGTGAGAGCAACAGGGAAATGGGATGGTGGCGGCGTCGGTGTGAGAGAGAGAGCAAGAAACGATTGTGAGGCGATGGTGAGAGAGAGAGAGAGAGAGAGAGAGAGAGAGCGCGCGGTGGAGAGAGAGCAAAAAGAGATGGTGGCAGTGGGTTTGCTAAGGGATGATGGAACAAACCGGTCCTGAGGTGTGTGACAGCGGCAGTGGCGCTGGAGTGTGAAGAGGTGAAAGGCGACGATTGTCCCAATTGGGTGTGTGATGACGACAATGGTGTTGTTTTCTCCAATTATATTCGTTCAATTTTGTAATTTTTACAAGTGAGTTTCTTCAATTATTGAGATTTCTGAAGTTATATATGTTGATTCAATTTTTAAAAGTCAGATTCTATTTATTGATTTTGGTGGACGTTGGTTTTGTCGGTGCTCGGTGATGATTTTGGAGGATAAGGTGGATGGGATTTGATTTGGGATTCATTATCTGTGTTGGTTAGGGTTTTGCCTTTTGAATCAGTTTGCTGGTTTAATCTGGGTTCTGCGACTCTTAATTTTTGCGTCTATCAATTTTTGATGTTTGAGAATATAGAAGAAGAAAAACAAGCAAAGATGGCGTGATAAATTTGTTTTCGATTAGTTTTTGGTGGGTTTTTGAATGTTTTCTGGATTAGACATTAATTTTGATTTTGGTTGAACTTTTTTATTTTGGGATGAGAGAGAAAGACATAGGAAGAAAACGTAAAGGAGTGAGAGCATAATAGTCATTATAATTATGTTGGTATGTGTTTTATATGTCGCTTCATTATAAATGACGTGTCTGTTAGTTCTGACGGATCATGTTTAAGTGCAGGGACATAATATGATTCTTTTCAAAATTTAAGAACACAATGAGATATTATAGTAAATTTTAGAGACGCTAATGTGATACCTCTTAATTTATTTAGTAAACCTTTTATAATAAATGTCATTTTGAAGATCCGTACATTTAATTATTTTTTCAGCCCAACCGTAAAGGTTCCTGAACGGGATTTTTACATTGCTATAATACTTTTTGAAACAAATTACACATAAAAATAAGCTTTGAAACTCTTTCATTACTATATAAAAAAAAAAATATTTACATAAAAAGACATAGCGATCTAGTTATCTCTATCCCACAACTAAGGAGGTAAAATAGGAACTCCTAATATAATTCAAATACATAAATGTATGTTAAGAAAAAACTTACTTCAATAAATCTTTAAATAAAATGCAATCTTGAAAAAAGCACCATATAAAGTAAAAAACAAATATTATAATCAATATAAAGCTTATACATTAACAACAACAAAAAAAAACCCATGCACTGTATAATGAAATCAAGATTAATATTATATAAATATTATAATAATTATAATTGAAAAAATACTGAAATAATAATGCAATATCATTATAAATTAAATATTTTAATATGAATTCTTGTTGGCTTATATAAATAATATTCTATTTACTATATGCTAATATTATATTTATATTTAGTTATTACTACGTATATATTATTAAAAATAATTTTTAATAATAAAAAATTAAAAATATAACTAATATTGACTTAGATATTGACATATTATTTCAACTATTATTAGATTATTATAAAACTACATGTTAATATTATACTTATATTTTGTTATTATTACATATATATTAACGTAATATCACTTCAATAGTATTTTTCATGCTCTTATTAATTAAAGATGAATAATTAGACAACTTGAAATCAAAAATATTTATAATTTTTTTTCAATTATTACTATATTATTATTATTATTCTTCACAAGATATAAAAATAATATTAAAATTTTAATACAACAACGAGAATGTGACAAGAATAATAATAAATTTTCCAGTTATTGTTATGTTATTATTGAGTAGATATGACGAGAATATTGAAAAATTTACAACAACAACATGATTAGAATAATAATGAATCGGTTAATTTATTTATATGTTCTTTTTTAAAAAATATGTGAGAGAAAAGTGTTGTCTGATAATGAAAAAAATAAAATAAGATTATTGAGGAGATATTTGAGAAATGTGGACATAATTTATGAAAATGGTTGACAAGAGAAAAAAAAGTGTTTAAATTAATATAAATAATTATGAAGGAGATATTTGAAAAATGTGGATGTGATTTATGGAAAGAGTTGAGAAGAGAGAGAGAAAGAAAGTATTTATAAGAGAAATTAGTTTTAATATTTATTTTTTAGAGAAAATAGTTTGTCTCAATATAAAATATCTATAAAAATAAGTACGCAAATGCATTTCTTTACGACCTTTCTTGACATCATTATCATGAATTAATTATATTAGGTATCTCAACTAAAATTTAAATTTTAATAAAAATTATTCATAATTAATAATTATTTGAATGACATATTTACAAATCCAAATTTCTCATATACCAGTTTTTAAATTTTAATCTTGAAAAATACCACATTAATTTTAATTATAAATGAAAATTTCTCTCAAAATCTCCTCTCTCAATTTCTCCTCTCTCTCTCCCCCTCACGACTGCCTCTCTCTTTCTCTTCTCTGCTCTATCTCCTTTACCGACTTCTCCTCCACCGGCACTATTAACTCCACCGTCTCTCTCTTCTCTTCCCTTCGTTGACTTGTCCTCCATCGTTGTCAAAGATTTGGATGGCTCCGGGATCGTCTTCTTCTGAAACCAGTTTTGAAGAAACATGTTGAAGAAACCCCCGCCCTTTCCTCCATCCTTGTTCACCCTCTCCTCCCTCCCTCCACCATGTCCGTCGCACCACCAGATCTAGAATTGATCTAGAAACGCAACTGAAAATCGCGACTCCCCGTCGCGAATCGATAACGACGGGACGGCGCGAACTACAATGACCGACAAAGGAAGAGAACGCCGCCGGTTTGTCTCAGCCTCTTACTGCTTTTGTCCGGCGTTGAGCGACAGATCTGAGTGGCGTGTAGCGACTCGACCGAGGCGGCGAATCTGGTGGCCACATCGGCCTTTTGTGTACCGTTGAACGACAGATCTGAACGCCTCCGAAGCTTCACTCAATAAAGCCTCTCTTCAAAAAGGTTTTGCTCTGTTTTTCTTAATTGTTCATGGATTCTTGGTCTGTATGGTTAGTGTTGACAATGGCCATGGTGGTGGTTGTTGTTGAAGGTTTTGGAGTTGCTCTTACTAAGCTTGCTGCTAACAGAGACCTCGTTTTTTTTTTTGCAGCTAAGCTTGTTCCTTCTCGTTTTTGGAAATTGTTTTTTCTTTGAAAGTGGAATTAGTTATGCAGTTTTGAACTAGAATGGAAAAATTGTGAGACTGGCAATTTATTAAGAAACACTGGCAAGAAGGCGAAGAATGTTTCGAACATCCTACTGTTTCTAGTGAAGAAAGGCTTTTAAATCAATTGATGATACTGACTTTTTGTTGCATTTATTATGTTCATAATTCCTTGAGTATTTGACTAACCGCCTGCATTCGTTGCGAGTAAAGCATGGATGACATTCTAGAAATGAGTTTGCTAACTGAAGTGTAAAAACAATACCTCAAATTTAGAAAGTTAATTTGTTAAACAATTAAATTATACACTTTCATGGAGTTTTTTCTTTCCAATATTCCTCTCTCCGCAAATTTGTGAGTGTGATTTTATAGATAGTCATTTTTTATGCAAGCCTAACATTTTCACTTAGGTTTGAGTTTGTGTTATTTATTAAATCATTATTTCTGTTACCAATATGATTCTTTGTTTCTATTAACCGGTGGCTCATTCTTTGTTCATAACATGCTGTACTGTTTTTCCTGCTTCTGCTGAGATCAAAGTACATTATATGAAGCCCTTCTTTGGAGATCTTTTAAAAACATTTAAATAGCTCTGAAAATTTTTTAAAGGCCTCATTTGAAGATATTCAAAGATCATTTGAAGACCTTCGAAAATTTTTGAAGATCTTTTTTGAAGACATTCAAAGATTCTCTGAAAATCTCTGAAGATTTCTCGAACACGTTTGAAGACCATTGTAAATTTTTGAATTTTTTTGTATATTTATGTATATCAAATTAATTATTATTAAGTTAAATTAAAAATTGTAAAAATTGTGCAAGGCGAGATATATATATATATAAAATTCTGTTTAATTTTAAAAAAATTATCACACTAAAAATTTATTAATCAAATTTTTTATAAAAAAATTGTGAACTCTCTTTTGGATGACTTGAAGATCTTTGGAGACATTCTGAAGACTTTTAGAGACGTTTTAAAGACGTTTTGAAAAAATAGATTTTTTTTGCCAAAATCCATTTTTTTGCGGAAAATTTATTTTCTCGTGAAAATATGAGAATTTCTAGCGAATATGTCATTTTTTAATCCAGTTTTATTTTTTTGGCATTTACAAATTTTATATTTTTGAAAACTTATTTTCAAAAAATAGTATTTTATTTTGTTATAAAAGTGTAATTTTCCAGTAATCATGATCTATTAATAGAGATTTTTAAGCCCATTGCAAAAAAAGAAAAAATAGTTTTTTAGCGCTTGAGGTATACTATAATTAGTAAGTAAATTCTCTTATTTTTGAATATAGCATATACGTCCCTAAAACTTATTTTTGACTGACAGAGTAAATGGAAAACCAAAATAACCTAATTATCCTTCTTTAAATTGAAAAACATAGTCAAGCCTCATACTCTCTCATTCTCTCATCTCTTCTGTGTGTGTGTGTGTCCAGATCAGCCATTGTCGGATGTTAATCTAGAGAGAGGAGAGAGAGATGGATGTCATACGTCGATTAAGAGAGAGAAAGAGGAAAGAGAGGAATAGATCTGGACAGAGAAGAAGGCTGCAGAGAATAAGCCTAGAGCCTAGAAGAAACCGATGGAGAAGGCTCCGGTCGAGAAGAAGCTTCCCAAGGAAGGTGGGGCCGACAAGTCTTAAGAACTCCAAGACGAGCCGTCTAAAGAAACAAACCTAGTTTAACCCTAGAAGTGGACATTTGGCACCAGTTTCAAATATGTAATTGGTGTTGGGTTATCTCCAAAGTTCAGTTTTTGTAAAGGCAATTCCTTCTTTTTTTGCTTCTTTTTCGCTAAATTTTGTTACAGATTTGATACTAGTGAGCTTCTAGAATTTCATCTCTCAAATTTTATCATTGGTCTACTTGTTCTATTTTTTCACTAGGATGGTTTAGTTTATGTGTTATTGTAAGGAAATTAATGTTTGGTTTGATTTTTTTCAGGGGTGTGTACAAGGGCGTCGAATTGTGAAGTGAAAGTTGTCGAATGAATTGGGTTGCTTAGTGTTGGGTTTCTCATGAGTCTTTTAAGGTTATTAGTCCAACCAAAACAAAAAGAAACCACCCAAGAGCATGCATGTACAAAACAGAAAGTTTGGTGTCAAGAAGTACACCTAACGTTGTGAGAAAAACCGAAACTTGTACCACCAAAGGAGCCGAACCAAAAGAACAAGTTTTTGATCCCTTTAAACCTTGTTAATGCCACTAAAGGACTGCTGAAGAATAACTACTCCTCTTTACCAAATCACACACACAACAACCTAGTGTGCTAGCACAAAAATCTGCCCTTTCAAACCAAGCAATCCGGTTTTGAACAACAACCAAGAGAAAAACGTGTTCTCTTGTTCAAAACAAGCTTGGAAGCCTTT
>CAODLS010928598.1:0-14929 GCA_948243855.1 Flueggea neowawraea | reverse complement strand
AATGCCTACCCACAATCAGCAACTGTTTAAAAAAAAGCAGAAAACAAAACCATTAAACTGAATCATTGTTATAACCACCTTAGAGTTATCATCATCAGTGAAGGTTTCAAGAAAGGAAGCCAAGGTTTCGTGGTTCCGCCTCGCCGGGTCACTCAAGCAAGAACCGAACTTTCGGTCGTGAATATTTAAGAAGTCCTTCCAACTTCCTTTACTTCCTTGCCTGCCTTGTTTTTGTGCCAACTTCACTATCTCTACAAGAACCTGTTTTCAAATTCCGCAACAATCAAAACAAAAGATTGAATTAACATGTTCTGTTATTGTGGTTTTATATGAAGGAAAATGGATGAAGAAAGTTGAGTCACCTTCTTGGAAGCGGTGGCGATTGCAGCGGTCAGCTTCTTGTCCATGCCTGAGACAAAGGAGAGACTGCGGCCGCAAGAGATGTGCGAGGAGCCGAACGTGTTTCCCCTTTTGTTTTCCCTATTTTAAATGTTTGACAGTTGCACACAAATGAAACAAAAAAGACATGAATTTTCATAAATATAACAATATATGTAAAATAATTTCACAAACTCGCATTTTCACTACTTCTTTTAGGATTAATATATAGAAGTGAGTATGTGTCGGTTTGGTTCGGATATTTGGAGATCTCTGAAACTGAACTGAAATTTGGAGATTTTGTTTTTTTAAGAATCGGAACAGAAATAAATCTTCCAACCGAAATCTCCGAAATTTCGGTTCGGTTTCGGTTCGGTTCTTGGAGTTTTTTTCAATAAAATTCAACCTGAATACAAAAAATCTCATTAATCATATTTTAAACATACAAATAAATTACAATAATATAAAATTAAATCTCAAACACAATCAATGGTATTATAAATAGAAAATACACTTCAATTGTTATTATTGTAGTTGTTGTTTCTGTTGCGGTTGTCACTGTTGTTGTCAAGCGTGTTCTGCATATGTGAATTAAGATATCTACATATTGTAACTTATTATCTTAGTAAATACATCAAATGCATGTCATTTGTGTTGCTCACTCAAATATTACGGAAACACACAAAATTTAAAAAAAAAATTCACTTGTATCTGAGACAACTTTAAAAACATGTAGAAACTCAAAGCGCACAATGTAAATCAGTCATTCAAAAGTAGTTTTAGTTTGATAGATATTATCTGAAATTACATCTTGTGATGATGAATTAATTAAATAGCTAATAATATACACACACCACACTTTTCAAGGAACAAATTTATGAATCAATTTCAGTATAAAAAAAAAGTAAATAATTTATTATCAATTTATAAATCTCACTTAAAACACATATCAAAAAGCCATCAAAGGTTAATTAAGAAGCAATAAATGTCAATAGAATATCTCATAAAAATCATACTCACAAATCTTATTATTCTAATTAAGAAGTAATAAATGTCAATAGAATATTTACTGAAAGGCTCTAGGGTTTAAAATGGACTATGGTAAATGATCGCGATTAATTGGGGGTTTCTTTTTCTAAAATCTTTTATAATTAATTATAATTTGGTCCTGTTTAAAAAAAAAACTAAAACATTATAACATCACCAAAAATTTATTTTACTATTGTTAATTTCATAAGAAATATGCATTGATTAAATATAGTATACTACTATTCTTAAAATATTATGCTTAATAATTTTTTTATAGAAAATAAATTAATAACAATTTTTAATAATAATGCAAGCATAAATAGAATAATCACATCTAATAAAAATATATATAATCAATACATATACTACATTGGTTCAATGTATTCAAACACATTCTAAATGTAAAACAAATAATAATAATCTCAAATTAATGTCTTTCAAGAAACAATAGAATTTAGTGTTTATATTACTTAATAAGTAATAATATTTATTGTATACACCCATGAACATCTTTGACACCTTTCAACAACTTTTGAAAACCTATTTATAATTTTGAACACCTATTTACACTTATGAACACTTATGTACATCTTTGAACACTTTTGTACACATTTGAACACATTTGAACACATTTGGATACCTTTGAACACCTATGAACACCTTTGAACACATTTGAACATCTTTGAACACCTATGTACACCTATGTATATTGTACACATATAATTATATGAATACTTTTGTACACCTTTGTACATGTATGAACACTTTTGTACACCTTTGAACACTTATGAACATCTTTATGTTGAACAACTATATATATATATATGAACAATAATGTATAGATAAAATAATGTGTACATATAAAATTTTTGGTTCTATTTTCAGTTCTTCGGTTCGGATATTGCTTAAGATTCAGACCCGAACCAAATAAAAAAACGGTTCGGTTCGAAGAAAGTCAACAGTTCGGTTCCAGTTATTTTTTGTTTAGATATTCGGTTCGGTTATCTCCATAACTCATGCTCAACTCATGCGTTGATAGGGCTGGGCATGATCGAGTCGAGCCAGGCTGAAAGGTATTTTTTCAGCTCAGTCATACAGACCGAGTTGGCAAGAGGATTTTTTTTCAAAATTAATATTTTATAATATTTTTGTCAAAAATATAATATAAAAATTATATATATTATATTATAAAAAATTATATTATATATATAAAATATAAAAAATTATAATATAATATATATAAAATATTATACATATTATATATATTTCGGCCGGCCGATCCACAGTTTATTTCATAAACTCAGGCCTGACTCTATTTTATCTTTAAAAAATTCAGGTCGAGCACGAACCAATAAATTATAGCTCAGACTAGCCCTATTTTCGAGTTCAGCCCAACCCTATACATTGATTACACTCTTGAAAATAAGGGCATAAACAGTGTGATTTGGTCAATTTTAAGTATTAAATCAAATTACCCTACAAATTGCTATTTGAAAAAATTATACTGTTAAACTATAAAAAGGAGTGAACACCGACGTCAATCGCACGACAAAAGGCATCACGGATGGAGAAGACTCCACGATTTCACTTGACCAAGGAAGCGACGCCAGTTTCTGTTGCTGTAGGAGGTGGTAGCGATTACAGTTTTTGATGATCTTTGCACATTGATTTTATTGAGCTTTGTGGAGGTGGCAGTGGCAGCTTGGTTGGTCAAACTCTAGCCATCCATTTTTTTTAGTGTTTATGTGGGGGAGATCAATTTTGTGTTGGCGGTAAATATTTAAACTTTATTTTGTATGCACTTTTTTAAGGTCTTTTGGAAACTATTAAAAATCTTTTAAAGTTTTAGGAGATTTTTGAAAATTTTGAAGACCTTAAAAAAAACTTTTGTAAATTTAAATTTTTAAAAATCTTTGTATATTTCTTTATAATAAATTAGTTAACATTAAATTATATTTAGTTTATAAATAACAGCACATCGATACATTTATGTATAAATAATTTAATTTATACAAAATTACACCTAAAATTTTTGAAATCATTTTTTTCTACAAAAATCAAGTACTTTTTGCGTTTGCAAAATTCATGATTGAAGTTCGGATTTCATTGAACCAGTGCTTCTTACTCCCTCTTATAAATGGGAGAAAGCTACTTTACCAAAATTAACACTCCACTTGCTGAAACATGACAACTCTCTGTTTCCATCACCGTCTCTCCAGCCTTACTCGCCACCGCTTCGCTTTCTCTTCTTCTCTATTGCGCCGCCCCCCCCTCATCTCCCATTCTCCGCCCCAAACTTAACCACCTCTCCTTCCGTCGCGCTCCCTCCATCTTCCCCCGCTTCTCCGTCTCCGCCGCCTCTTTGTGCTCTCCAGGTTAAAAGTTGTTAACTTATTTTAGTTGCTTTTATTTTATATTGTCTTTTGTATTTTAAAATATGTATACTCTTGTGTTTTTTCCGGATAAAAAGAAACTATGTATACTCTCTGTGTGGTATGATGATAAAACTTGAATAATGCGTTGTCTTTTGTTGATTAATTCGAAGCAATGTAATTGTGTTCGGTTTAAATTTTTTCCTTTGAATTTCAAAAAAAAAAATTGTCCAATTTTTTGGAGGCAGATAAGTTCAATGGAAATTGTTTTAAATGCCAAGACTCTGATAAATTTAGAATTCATCATTAGACCTTACAAATAATATATTTTTTCATCAGTGATGGCTAATTAGTGGAAATGAGGGGAAAAAAAGGGCAAAAATTTTGCTTCCGAACAAAACGCTGTTACGTGTTAAGAACTGTTAGTTTTTTGCTTGCAAAAAAGTCAAAAAATGCAATGTTTTGGGATTATGTTTTGCTATTAGTAATTCTATTTTTCAATTATCTGCACAATGGAATGATCATATTGGTGCAGTTGATGAGAAGTATGATGTGATTGTTGTTGGAGGAGGACATGCTGGTTGTGAAGCTGCTCTTGCCTCTGCTCGTTTAGGTGCAAGAACTCTTCTTCTCACTCTAAATATCGATCGAATAGCATGGCAGGTATTGTTTCTACTAGTTTCATTGTCTCTTTTGATCATATTGTCGACATATTAATTGGCGAAATTATATTATACATGAGACGTTTATATAGTAGCTTTAGTTTCTAAAATCCATAGGTGTAAGTGCAACAGTTGTATGTTCACAATGGATTTTCTTATGAAAATATTATTCTTTTACTGTTTTATTTATTCTGGGTTTGGCTGTAGCTGTAGTTAGAGTTATGTGTGCATTTTTTTTCTTGTTCATCAATATAAATTTGGACAGTCAAAAAGCTCAGTCCTGCCATCCTCTTCTTGCATCTTAGTATCCCTAGAGTTCAAGTAATGTTATCTTGTTGCAGTTTTTGATTTATTATTGGTAAAAATTCTTTTTTGTATGCAGCCTTGCAATCCAGCAGTTGGTGGCCCAGCTAAATCACAACTTGTTCATGAAGTAGATGCACTTGGTGGTGAAATTGGGAAGGTTGCTGATAGGTAACGTTCAAGTCTATCCTTTACTTCTTCAAATTTAGTCACTAAGTTGACTGCAAATGTTGTCTTGGTAGTTGGAGTTGTAGAAGGTTTGCACATTAAGTTTAAATTGGCTTATTTTACTTAGAGAATTACGAAGTATAGATCAATTTGTTGTTGTGTTGCTAGCTGAAATTTTGTATAGATCAATTTGTTGTTTTGTTACTAGCTCAAATTTTTATCGAACTGAATCGTAAGCTTAATTTTTGTTCCATTGTTCCATCGTTTACTATCCATTCAATTTTATGGTTAAAACAATGGTGAGTCATTGCTAATAAAGTTGCTTTGTCAACTCATGATGAAAAGTGAATTCACATACAATGGAAAGCCATACAAGTTCATCAACTCTTAGACCACAGTTTTTTCCAATTGATCTCTCCTTTTTCTAGTACCATCTCTTCTTTCCACATTCATCCTCTTCAAATCCCCCCCAAAGATTTTCATCTATTAAATCTTGTCTCAACATTACTCTTACCTCTCTTTTCTACCCCCAATCCTGAACTTCCTGAATTTTTATTTAATTGAGCTCAGCCCTTAGAAGTGGAGTTATACAACCACTGCCATAACACCATAAGTCCCCTATGATTCACCTCGATAAAATACCACACCCTTCAAGAATCATTAGCTTTGTATTAACTTCCCTTGGATTGATTCCAGTAATGGCATTTTTTGTGAACCAAGAATCTTGCTAATAAATGGCTTCAATCCTGTGACTTTGTTGATTATTGAGTTTCTACTAATAACTAGCCTAGCATATGATTAATGATTTGGTCGAATGATGGCGGGTGGATTTGTGGTTTCCTTGTGGTGGTATTTATTGGTGGTGGTTGTTTGTGTCTTGGATGCAGAGGTAGTAGTATGGTAAAAGTCAGTTTATTATTGTTTTTGCTGGGCATTGGAGGTGGAAGCTGTTTGTCGTAGGAAGTTGAGTTTGGAATGGTTTTTGGTCACTGATTTGCTGAGATTAGAATGTTGTGTATTGACTTTTTTGGGTAAGAAAGAGGATTTTGGTATGTGGGAGGAGTTATTATGGCATGGTTTCTTTTCATTGTTTTTTTAAATCCTAATAACTAAATTAGGTAGTTGCTATGTTAATCATTTAACTGTTAACTTTAAACATTTTTGAATTAAACATTTGTGAAAAATAGTTTATTATTCAATTTCACAAGGTTTAAAGTTCAGTTATTTTCTTACTTTTAGATTTTTGCTGATGTAGGGAAAAGAAGAATAAGCTTAGATAACAGATTTTGGATAATCATCCCTTCCAAGGGCCTATGAGCAGCTGAAAGTTCAAAATAATTGTTTGTTATGAAATGTTAAAAATTGTAAAGTTTCTATAGCAAATTTAGAAATCTTAACTGGATTCCAGTGGCTAGGCACCTCACTAGGCTTTATTCCTGCCTTGATGACATGCCAAAAATTGGTTGTTGGTTGCATTTAAAAGGGATTCTATTCAAACTCGCACATTTTAGGATGGACAAATGTATCTCTTACAAAGTATACAATTCTCTATTTGGTCACATATATTAAAAATTTGGAATTGAATATAGATGTAGGGTGGTTGTTGATGTATGTGATATCTGAAAGTTTTGTTTGGAAGTGTAGTTTGTTTTTTCCTTGGTGTGCTGGCCTATTCATAGGGGTTTGCGAAGTTCTTAGTATAAAACAAATGAAGACCATGATGGTTCGCTTTATTTTTTTTCGCAGATTCTTCAAGTAATTTAAGTTAAAAGACTTATGATGCATGTATGTCTCTTTAGTTTGACTCGCTCATATGGACTAAAGCTATATTATGAAGTGTACTAAAATCCCAATTGGGGTACTGCAGCCAAGGTTGGGAGTATGATGGTTTTGGTGTCATACGCTTGTAATATTGATAGGAGTAGGGGCATAAATTTGGCTATTACAAAGTGTTACGTTGGTTATGGGTGTCTTCAGATGTATTTATTGGAACATCTTGTGCTCAATAACTATCATATTGGTGATCACATCTGGACTGCAAATGTTGATAAGTGCTTTTGTATTAAGCACATGCTTAAAATCCATAGTATTAGTTTTTTTCGCTTATTGACATGCTACATTGATGTAGCATTTGCTGGGTAAGGAGATATAAAATTGGGAAATTTTGTTCTGTCTGGGTGGGAATTTTAATTCATCACTAAGTGATTAGTTTTGGGTGGCTCAACTACTGTACAGTATTACAAAAATGAGCTAAAAGTTATTTCTTTTGTACCTAGGTTGAGAGTTGTCTTCCTTCTATTTTTCTTTTATAAAACTTAATGGGTTAGAGAATGTTCATGGCTATCATGAAATAATCTATGTGATTCATTTTTTAAATTTGACATGTTAGTGGTCTTGGTGTTCAGGTGCTATTTACAGAAGCGAGTGCTTAACATTTCAAGGGGACCAGCTGTTCGTGCTTTGCGTGCACAAACTGATAAAAGAAAATATGCACTGGAAATGAAGAAAATTGTGGAGAGGCAAGTAAATTTTTACAGCTCCTTTCCTTCTTCATTGTGTGTGTCTGTGTATGTATAATTCCTTAGGTGGTCTTTACAAGCTATCAGTGCTTCACTTTAAAGATGGCGGATGCATTTTGCTTGTTGCGGGGTTTGCACCCAAGAAAATGTAATTCTGGATATAGATTAATTCTTATGTCCATTTTGCTCTTTTTGCAGTGTTCCATAGAAGCTATAATCAATCATCATAATTTGAAAGTAAATTCATCAATTTACCTCTGTTTGGTTCCGTAGTTCTATTTGTTGCTTTCTATTTAGGTGTGTAGATGGCAAATGTTGCAATTCTTTCTGTAGAACTCTTCAATGAATCCTTTTATTGTTTCATGGAAAAGAAAATTTGTGCTTCTAATGCTATGTTGTTTTTTGTTCATTTCCTTCTTTTCCCTCTATTATCTTACAAGATCTCTTTTTGTGATTTAACTTCTAGATGTTGGATGACTTATAAGGACAATAAATTTGTGCACCACAAGAGCTACCATCTGCACATTCAGCTTTTATTGTTTAATCAATGGCCTTATTATTTCCGAAATTGAATAAAAATGTTGAATATTGTCATTGCTTAGCTATTAACTATTTTCCTTTCTTTGTAAGTCATGTGTTCACTAAGGCCTCAGTGTTATCTGCTAAGCAGTGGTTTCTTTCTTTCTTTCTTTTTTTTTTTTACTTCAGCACTCCGAACCTATCCATTAGAGAAGCAATGGTAACAGATATATTACTTGGAAGGAATTACAATGTGGAGGGTGTTTGCACTTTCTTTGGGATGAACTTCTATGCTCCTTCAGTTATTCTCACAACTGGCACATTTATGAGTGGTAAAATTTGGGTTGGTAGAACTTCTATGCCTGCTGGAAGAGCAGGAGAGTCAGCTTCAGAAGGACTCACTGAGAATTTGCAGCGGCTTGGATTTGAAACAGATCGATCAAAAACTGGAACCCCAGCACGTGTGGACATCCGTACTGTAGATTTTTCTGGACTAGAACCTCAGCATGGAGATGAAGAGGTCCTTCCATTTAATCTCATAAGTAGGTTCAGTGGTTAGAATCTGTGTGGTTCGAAATTTATGATGATGGTTTAAAGATCATAAATTATTAGTAATTATATGTAGTTTTTGTTCGGCAACATGTCACTGGCATGTTCATTATAGCCATGTACAGTCACATTCTTTCTTGACGGGTTTGTAACGGGCATTGTCACCTGCAAATTATCACTTTGAGATGGTGACTATTATATGAAACATAATTTCAAATGGTACATCTTGTTCTGCTGATTACCTCTTTCTGCTGCTTGTTAACACAGCAGCAGAAGAGAGATCTACTGAGACAAATCATCACAATGACATGTCAATTATTCAATGATTTAGCATTTAGAAAGATTGTTTAGTCCTTTTGTTTGAAGAGAATTAGTGCTATTGCATGTAGACATCAGATAGTTTGGTACTTCCAGGTAGCTATTAGGTGTAGTTCTTTGTTTATTAAGCTCAGTTTCTATTTCTGTGGAACTTACATATAGCATGCAAGTAATGAAGAATCCAACGAATTATAAATTTGGAGGGCTGAATTTTTTTTTGTTTCCTGTTAAATCTTTATATATCTAATTTGTTTGAGTTGATGGTTTACAGGTCAGCTGGTTTAGTTTTGATCCTGATGTACATATCGAAAGGGAACAGATGTGTTGCTATCTGACACGGACAACAAAAATCACTCATCAGATTATTAAGGAGAAATTGCATGAAACCCCCACATATGGAGGGTGGGTTGAAGCAAAAGGGCCTAGATACTGCCCTTCTATCGAAGATAAGGCATGCTTTTTCTTATTGTCACGAGGATACAGCCAACTTTTCCTTTTTCTTTTTGCAATTTTATTATTTTCTTCTCACAAGGAATCTATTTTTGAAAATTTAATTTGCATTAGCTTGTTTTAATAACATTCATGGTATCATGCAACACAATTTTTCTTCCTTTTGGTTTTGGAGAAAAAAAAATTCCTTCTATATTTAATTCCAATCTATCAAGTGAGTTTCATCCCGTTTCTTACTACCATTCAGTGTGACTGTTGATTGAAGAACTTTTGTGCTGAATAATTTTTGTTTTCTGCTACTTGTTCCTGTTCCAGATTGCAAGAGTTCAAGATAAGGAATCCCATCAAATATTTCTTGAACCTGAGGGCAGAAATGTGCCTGAACTTTATTTACAGGTGTGTAATTACTACATGGGTCTGTCTTCATTATTGTTTTAGGGAAGTAGTTCTTGTTTTTGATGCACCTTTTCAGCAAAATAATTTACTTTTGAGGCAATTTTCTTTTGTCTGTGCATGTGTATAATCAAGTAAAGGAAATGGTTTCCGAATTCTGCCTTGAAAATTTGGTATATTTGATTGGCCTTGTGGACAACTTGTCCATAGAATTTATGGCACTTATTAATATGCATGTATCTTGGCAAGTTTTTTTTCCTTGTTCATGCTTTCCTGAAATTGGAATTTTCTTTAATTACATAGAAAAGGTATTTTCTCGGTGGAGAAATGACCTTTAGACCAGTGTTGCACTGAAGTTGGTGAGTATTGCATGAGGAAAAGCTGAAGAAATGAATGAATTATTTTTAACATTGTAAATAATAATATTGTCTAAAACGGAGAGTTACATGTTATATAGCTAAAGACAACTTCTGCACCTTTATTTGCCGAGCCTCTTACAATGGTTTGTTGCTATTTTATTTTTCTGACAGGGGTTCTCAACTGGCTTACCAGAGAAATTGCAATTACCACTCTTGAGAACTTTGCCTGGCCTTGAGAATTGTTTAATGTTAAGGCCTGCATATGCTGTGGAGTATGATTTCCTTCCTGCACATCAATGCTCTAGGGCTTTTATGACAAAGAAAGTTGAGGGACTGTTCTTCTCTGGTCAGATAAACGGGACAACAGGCTATGAGGAAGCTGCAGCACAGGTTATTGTCTGTTAGGAGTGTCCATTTTCTGTCATTACTTGCACAATGTTGCTTTTTGCATTTCTTTTTCCCTTATATTTGCCTTCATCTAGCTTTGAAACTTCACGATGTGAAAGGCGACCAAGGTTTTCCATCTCATGGAAAGAATCTTTTTAACCTTTTTCTTTGGGACAATGTGAAAGTGTAGCAGGCATTAATGTTTTTCTTTTCTCTCTTTTTACTGTGTAGGGAATTATTTCTGGCATAAACGCTGCAAGACATGCAGATGGTAAGCCGCTGATTATTCTTGAGAGGGAGAGCAGTTACATAGGTACATTAATTGATGATTTGATCACGAAGGATCTTCGAGAACCTTACCGCATGTTAACTAGGTAACTTGGTCCCACATTGACACGTGCATTATGCATTTTATTGAGCAGCCATAATGACTTCATGTTTGCAAAACTGAAATTTATGATTCACAAATTCGTATTGCTTTGAGATGCAATTACCACAATCTAGATTGCTATAACTTTAACTAATCTTTTTTTATCTCTAGTTATTATACTTGTGCATAACTGCATACTGCCCTTTTCACCATGCATTTCTTTTTTGCCCAAGTTACAGCGCGAGAAGCTGCTAAAATTATTTTTGAAAGATCTGCCTGCACTCATGGCAAGTCATTTCTAATGCTGTCTGAAAACTTGCCTGGCTGCACTTATGACAGCAAAATGATTTGTTTCCTTGTTTTTTGATGATGATCCTAAAGAAGATAATTTGCTGCATTACTAAATTGTGGAAGTGATGTCTTCACATCACATCATGTGTGGTTAATAGGGTTGTATACTCTTCATTCTGCACCTTAAATTTCTTTTAACTCATGCAGCTTAAAAGTTGTGCTGGGATATTATTAATAAGAATTTAGGGACAATTTAATGTGCTGTCACTTATTAAGGTTGACCCTTAATTTTTTCCATCCTAATAGTCGCTCAGAGCACCGGTTACTTCTTCGATCCGACAATGCCGATAGTCGTCTTACTCCTTTGGGTCGTGAAATTGGGCTGATTGATGATAGACGGTGGAAGTTGTACCAGGACAAGCAAGCTCGGATTTCTAAGGAAAAAAAGCGTCTGAAAGCTGTCAGAATCTCAGGTTTGTTTTGTATATTAAATGACTGATGGGCAAATTTTATTGTCAAACATGTTACTGTAGATTAGCATTCATTTTGATTCGTGCGTATTGTTCTCTATGTGTGGTGAGCTTGTGTTATTTTCTCAAGAAAGAGGCACAATCATAAAGATAACACTGATGTGCCTTAACTACTTTTCAACACAATGAAGTTGTTCATTAAAAAATTATGTTTAGATGCTGGAATCTATCCCACTCTTTGGTGACTCAGAATTACAGATCAACTTTGCCAAAATATGTGAAAGAGAAGGATTTACTTTTAAGTTGAATATGACAACATGCATAAAGCACCCAAATACACATATCTTATTTTTTTTTCTGGTGCATTTGTTTTCTTATTTCATTTCTCTATTCAGATTTTAATCCCCTGCATGAGTGAGGGTTTAGGGCATGGCTGCTCAAATTTCTGATAAGTTCAAGAAACTAGATCATTCTTTACATAGTTTTTATTTATTTGCTTTATAGAATTTTTTTTTTTGGAGCAAGGATTTTAGGACATGGTTGCTTCTTTGTTCAAGATTTTGAGAATTTTGAAAAAATGACAATTTGAGTTGGCGAGTCATAACTGTCATGTTAATATTTAGACTTGAACTGTCATTTCTTCTATTTCTCAACATGACATGACATGAAAATTCCAGAAAGCTGAATAAAAATTGAATTTATGTGAATAGTACTGTCATCTGGTAATCATGTATTTTGTATGGTTATCATGTTGGAAATTGTCACCCCTTAAATGTGCTTCATATATTTATTTTTGTGGTGGAAAATTTTAATGAGGATTTTTTTATCATTATATTTGAGAATTGCAGGATTCTAATTCTAATGCATGCTTAAATAAACATGAGTTTTGAGGGATCTAAATTCAGAAAGACTATTTGACTGCTGTTTCGAATATTATTTTTAAGGTGAAGATTTAGCTGAGGAAGTTACTCGTTTGTCCAGACAACCTGTGAGGGACTCGTCGACACTTGAGAGTTTGCTCAAGAAACCACACATACATTATGAAGTTCTTGATAAGCATGGCTTTGGGAATGAAAACTTATCTAAAGTAGAAAAAGAATGCATAGAGATTGATGTTAAGTATGAGGGATTCATATTACGCCAGCAAACCAACTTCAACAGGTTGATAATCAGTGTTATCTCTTGTTTTGCAAATCATTCTGAGATGATTTTCCATCTGAGGTTGTTTCTCGTTCTCCCATAACCTTCTGTGCTTGTTCTACTTGTAGATGGCTCATCAACAAAACAGAACTCTTCCAGGCGACTTGAATTATTATGAAATGACAACTTTGTCTCTTGAAGCACGTGAGAAACTTTCTAAGGTATGTACCATGAATAACTTCAATTATATGATGCATAGTTCATTTGTATCTTTGAATTTAAACAACAATATCTTCGATTTTTCTCACTGTCTGGGAAGCAAACACAAAAACCTGTCTATTAACGTCAAATTATGATGTTGAAATAGATGACAACATTGAAAAGATCAGAGCTGACACCACATTTGTGAGATGAAAATGTTACATTTCCAAACTGCAAGGAATTTGGATGATATAATAATATAAAGTTTAAAAAAATGTCGAGTTATGTATCAATTTAATTGACAATATGTTTCCTTTTTATGGTAGAAAAGAATTAATCTAAATTTCTGTATGTGTTTTTGGTAGGTTTATTCGTTTCCATTTTTAATTTTCAAGTCTGCCTCGGTTTATATGTGCCTTTTAAGTTAACATCTGCTTTGAAAGGCGATAGCCGGTGATGATATCTAGTGATGAATTCATGGTGTTGATTCTTGTGAATGCTTAGGTTGGGTGTATGTTGTGGCGGGGAATGCTTAACCCAACCCCAACCAAAACCTGAGATCTAAATTTTCGATTTTACTTGAACCCACCCACAAACCAAGTCAAATTGGGCAATACCCAGTCCACTCGGATTTTATTTGGGTGGCTTTCATTCAGTCGGATCATATAGTCATCCTTAATTTTCATTTCTGACTCCTAGCAAAGGAGACCAAGCATCTTGTAGAAATTCCGCTTCTTATTTTTTTGTAGGACAGGTTGGAATTGTCGTAAAATATGGATCTGCCAAATTATAGATTGGTTTCTTGTTTACAGGTCAGGCCGCAAACAATTGGTCAAGCGAGCAGAGTGGGTGGTGTCAGTCCTGCTGACATTACTGCTCTTCTCATTATCCTTGAAGCAAATAGAAGAAGAGCTCAAGAACAAAGGAGACGCCAGATACTCGCATCTGCAATGACAGAAACAGAAAATGTTAACGCTCCTACTGAAGAGATGATCGGTTCTTAATATGTTATTAGTGACCATCATAATAATTTTTTGGTTTCAGAATCAACTTAATGTGTCTCCCAAACCATCAGTTCTTCAGAGTTGCGGAGGAGCTGCATATGGACAATGCATCTTCGTCCAACACCACTACCACCAAGATCCTTGGCAATTGAAATGATGATTCTGAAGTCTTTTGGATTTATCTGCTGGAAATTCTTTGCTTCTGCTGTCAGCTATCATGTGCTTTTGACCGCGTTCTGGTGGCTGCGGATAAAAAACCGAAAAAACATGAGAGCCAGTACAGATGGTTCTGAGAAGTTGAAAATTCAGGCATTTCGTACATCTAGCACAATGTCTAACGCTCCATAAAAAAACAGTACGTTATTACTCATTTTTATTGATATAGCAGAGAATCTATCTTGTTTTATATAAACTATTTTTCTGAGGTAAATAGGCATTTACTGTTTGGAAATTCTTGCTGTCGATAAGCCAAAGGGTGCAGTGCTCAAGTGAATTTTGTTATGAAACGTTCGTATTTGTTTGTTTGGAATTGTGGAAGTGTAATACTTTTGGAATGTCATGAAAAATTGAAATTCTACTTTGTAACAAGAGTATTGTAGACAAATGAGTTCATGTACGAGCTCGAGTCAAGTTTATACTGAGCCAAGCCTTGTGATTTCAGGAGAATAAAATTGAGAGTTTAATCTACGAGCTGTCATAATTAAAATATCAATTATATTTTTTTTGTGGCTGATCACGATTGCAAGCACAATGGAGCTTCTTTTTTCTTAGTTTAAGTCAACTGCTCGTGAACGTTTAATTATGTGACAATTCCAGATCGAGATTGATTTATGTTGGCTGCCTCTTTGGCCCCGAGGCTCACCGATCCACAGGGGTTGTGCTGGGCAGCGTTCATTACTGTTGAAAGATTTGTGTTGTCTAACAATTTAGAATTTTTCATTTGAGACGAGTGAATAAAGAATAAAGGAGACATGCATAGATATCAAAATCAGAGTATAATGAAAGAGAGTTATTAAGTTATTGCTATTCCTAATTATAGGAAAGTAA
>CAODLS010928590.1:0-12509 GCA_948243855.1 Flueggea neowawraea | reverse complement strand
TTTATAATTGCAGGGTGCAAAAAATAATTGTAGGTTGCCTAAATAATCTAATTTAATCATGGTTTCCAAATCCTTGCAAAACAAATATATCATAAACTTATATAATGGCAGGTTCGAAAAATTTCTTGCAAGTTGATTACCGTGGTGTCTATACAATGAAGTATGAAGCTTCACATTGAATATTTCAACATTGTGGGAGTCAAAAAAGCAAGCACCATGGCTGTTAAGATGCTGCACAAAAAATATCAAAATCCTTTTAAAATCAAAGCTTTTGCTTGCATAGTGTGTTGATCGCTTGGTTCAAGTGACACATTTGTTCCGTTGATTTTTCTGGTCAAAGATGGTCCGATATGAAATAGTTCCTTTCAGCATGTTATCAAGTGCCTTGTTGAAGTCATTATTACATATCCAATATATGATGTCTTGCCGAATGGAAAGATGATCACTGTCGAAGCTCAACTTGCTCAACTTTTCCTTCTACAATTAAAACAACCACAAAATATGTATGTAGTCAGTTTGTGCACAAGAAATGACCATTCAAATAAAGTGATAGGACTACTTACAAAATCAGGGAACTTGTGAATGAGGCGCATATATTGTATCACATAGATGCCACAATCGTACATACAAACACAAAAAAAACGAGAATGACAACTAAATAGTCGGTTATGACATTTAATTAGCTTTTTTTGATAACTCACAAATTGCCCTGCTGGTGGACTCCAACAACTTCAATCGGAAAACTTGTGAAATCTAGTCTTTCAAAAAGAAAGAGAGTATGAAATTCCGTGTGGTCAAACCATTTGTCAAAGAATAGCAGCTGTCATAATCAAGGTAAAAACAATAGTTACTGAATTATAGTCGATTCATGATCGTATGTGTATATAAATTTTCTAACATACAACATACCATTTTCTGGCAATCTCCAATTCGTCCACTTTGTCCACCAATTTACAACTATCCAACACATAGCCCTTTCGACTATTCAAATCTACAACAAACAAATACCAATGCCCTGTTTCCTCATCTAGCTTATCAAGCATCGGAATGCAGATCTACAATCATTATGGAAATGAACATCACTGTAATATTTGATAAATTACCTAATTAAACTCATTTGAAATACACTAATCATACCAGATAAACATTTGTTATTTCTCAAGTAAAAGGTTTGTTCCTGCGGTAGGATTTCACCATTTTGTTCACAAGGCTACCATCAATCGTTCTAGCACGCAAAACACTTTCCTGCTCAAAGTCACCAATCACCAAACATTATAGAGGACAACTGACATAATATGGAACTCAATACACACCACAGACATAGGGATTTACCGATAGCGCATACGACAAGTACCAACGAGTATGAATCTCCCGTGGATCTTTTGTCATTTCCTTTACCAATAATTGAACAACTACATCAATAACCTGATAGCGAATGCAGCCATTAATAATGCCACCACATGCATGAACACAACAACAATTCAACAACTAATATTTTGGCACATTTACCATGTTAGAGACCTGCCCACAGGGCTTCAAGCATTTTAAATCTCCATGCGAAGCGTAATCAGCCCCATAGTCGAATATGTATGTGCTATATGTGCCAACATCACTATTTGTCACTAATCAAAAGAGAAATAAATAGTTGAATTTGAAAAAAAAATTCCATTCATTGAATCACCTCATGTCAAAGGATTGTCCATAAAGAACAAAATTATAAAAATCTTTCTCAGGTATCGGCAACATCCACAAAGCAGGTGAATTCGATGAATTCCCACTATCACACTGAAAAATATAAGAACATGCTATATGTCACATTACAACTCCAAATTATAGTCCATGATACATCCTAAATAAGCAAATAAAAAAAAACAATGTATCTGAGTGCACCGATTAATTTAAGAACTTGCTACATATGACATTACAACTCCAAATTATAGTCCATTAATATCCAAGAAAAGCAAAAACAAACATGAAATTATCTAAGTGCACAGACATAAACAAATAAACAGGAAATTTCGGGTTATACCAACTGAAGCCTAGTTTGCCTTCTAGTTTTAACTTTCTTCGCCTTTTCATCTTGTTCGAAAGGTTGCCTCTTCTTAATTTGCAAAGAATTTTGCAAGCTTGAACGTATTGCCTTTCTTTGGTACTTTTCGGCAGGTGAGGCGTGCTTGACAGAGCTGCCGCTTTCAATTGACACTACTTGACACACCTATGATATTAGCATTTTGACAAGATTAGTGCAAAAAAAAAGATATAAATCGTGACTAATTTAGATCTAATCGTATAAAAAGACTCTTACCTCCTCATTTCCAATTTCTTTCACAATTTTTGTTGTTGCAGGTTCTAACTCTTCATTCTCCTTTGTTGTTGGGATCCTCCCATCAACAGGTTGAATAATCTGTACAAGTATTGTTTCTGCCGGAATACACTTGGCATTGGTTGCATCTACACTCTCTTTTCCTTTAGCCATCTTTCTTTTCCCTTTAATTGCAGCCAATGTTTTCTCCACCATACTTCTCATAGAAGCCAACTCATTCTCCATCATACTTCTCATGGAAGCCATCTCATCTAAGACAGTTGATTTGAATGCTTCCATAGCCTCTAACCGTGCCAAAATGTTAGCATTTGATACCTCCTCAGCCACTCCCCTACTTACATTATTGGGATCGGCTTCGTTAACATCCATACGAATTGGGTGATGATTGGCTTCTCTAGTGAAAAGTTCGACGAAAACATAATAAGATTATTTAATTAGCACACAAAAAATAATTTCACTACACATTAACATAAACAATCAAAGTATTATTATCAAATTATCATCAAATTTGCCATTTACAATGCCATAAACTTTTTTCACTAGTTGATCTGTCCAATTAGAGACACCTGGAAGTGGACGTAGGCCTAAGAAATTTTTAAGAGTTTTCATTTCACGTGCTCCATATAAAAGATCAGCCAAAAAACTAAAATATACCACACTTCATTATCTCGAACATTAAGTATTCATAAATATTTTATAGGTAACAATATATTAAAAAAATAAATGCATTAGTACCTATAGTAGAAGCATGCATCCTTGAGTTGAAGAGAATTTTTGTTACCAGCTTCAACACTTTTCAGTTGCTTGTTGAAGTCTGCTGCCCCTTCTATAAATCCATCGAGCACATACTTACACCATTTCATGTCTTACTTCATCTAAAAAATACAGATTGCTCGGACAACTATATAAAGAAGATGTGGGCCTCAGAACGCAATTTATTGCAAGCAAAATAAAATTTGATTGCCATTCCTGGTTGTCATTCATATTTCTCATAAGTACAATTACTTCCTTTCTTTTTTTCTTGTCCAAATTATACCTCTCTTTTAGCTCCTCCAAATTATTCTTAAGATTAATAATGTCTTTAGTCCCTACTGGCAACCCAAATATCCTCCCCACATCATCCTCAGAAATTAATAAATCCCTACCATGGACAACCAATGTTCTTGTTTCTGGATCAAAACGGCGCATGAGTTCTTCGATCTTCTGATTTCTATGTTGTTGAACCTTAAGCTCAACAAGACCGTCCAAGCCCAAATCTTTTATGAGATGGTGTTTCTCCTCCGATAACCTATCTAGGAATCTCTTAAATGGGAGCAAACCACATCTAGAATTAGTATATGCCTACAGATATAACATAACAAAAATAGAGACAAAATGCCACATCAGAACGTTATTTCCATTTTACATCAAATATATAATGCCCACATGTTTTACTTAATTTCCTCACATTACCTTGGCATCCGATTTTTTAGAGTTCCTTTTTCGCTTTTTGCCTCTTGCATCAAAATTGTTTCCTGCTGTAATCGCACCCCTTGACTCCATATCAACAAACTGCATGTCAAAGTAACAGTAAAAATTGACAGCCTAATAAACTACATGTTAAACTATCATTTCAAAATAAAGTTGTTCTCCACATCATTGACTCTATAAGACAACCTAATAAACCATTTTAATTATTGTTATTTAGCAGCCCTTTGTTGGAAATTCATGCCCTCAATGTGTATGAATATTACTATTTTGATGATGCAGCTATTGTTCTACAAATTATTTTCACATTCATCAAAAACTAAAAAGTTTAAATTAAGAATTAAAACCATAATCAACCCCAACAGTAAGATAAAAACCACTTTCAAGTAGCCAATACCAACCACAATTTTTAGAGAACATTTAAATTATCTTCCTTCCCCTTCAAAAAAACTTACAACCTTAAATCATAGAACAAACTATACTTAAAACCTTGTGCATAGAAACCACACATAGACACAAAGAGTTATTCCACTTACCAAAACAACACAGAACAATCAACAATTGCAGTCCATTTTATTCACAAAGAGTCATTTCAATGCACAAGGTAATGGCAATCCAACACAAGTGTCTAAGGAAATAATCTTTGACATGAAATAGAGACACTGATTTGGATTATAATATTTACAAAACTTCTTCATTAGATAAAAGAATAAGTAACGATCATCCCAGATGGTCAACTCCTCACTTTGAACAATTACGTCAACACTCTCTATGATCGCTTGAGCAAGAAAGTGTTTGTTCAATATTGAATAATCAAAATGACCAGTAGTTTACACTACCCATATCTTTAAGTAAATCCATTTGCCATGGAAAAACTCTAGGTCCTCCTACGGGCTATGGCAATAGCAATGATTGCTTCTATAATTACAGTTGGTGAGCATAAGAGCATCAAACATCAACATACATAGCTTAACTAAATTCTCAACCAAATAGATGAGTTAACATTTGTCTCACCACTAAACCTAGTAATCATTCATACTGAAGAAATCAAAATTTCAATCTAAAGACTTAAAACCCAATCCAAATATCCTTTATACTCTAACATAAGGCAAATCCCCAAAACACCTAAAACATTGATCCAAAAGATACAAAATCAAGAACCCAACAAAATCACGTCTCTGTTAGAAAATCCAAATACTCATTACAATATTCCGAGAAAATAATCAAGCAAACACCATATCATATAAACATATATTAAAATGCATAAAATAAATAGGATCAAAGACAATAATTACCTCCAATAGCAAGTTTGACAGCAAAGACTGACGAGAGCATGTTGAAGACGTCGACACAGTGACACGGTTGAAGATCCAAGTCGTCGGGAGGGTTAGAGACCGATGGGAGAAGGTGGAACTCATCGAGACAGAACGAAGGGGAACTCATCGACCGGCGAGAGTAGGTTCAAGACGTCGACACAGTGACAACGTTGAAGATCCAAGTTCTTGGGAGGGTGAGAGACCAACAGGAGAAGGTGGAACTCGTCGAGACAAAACGAAGGGGAACTCGTCGACCGGAGAGAGGAGGTTCAAGACATCGACACAGCGACACGGTTGAAGATCCAAGTCGTTGGGAGGGTGAGAGACCGACGGGAGAAGGTGGAACTCGTCGAGACAGAACGAATCGAAACTCGTTGAGCGGGTCGAATACGATTTATGGTTTTCAAAATTGTGAAAGTCATCTTGCAGTCACATTTCTTTGTCTAGGTCTGAGGGAAAATTTCGAGTGCTCCACATTGTGTTCCGGGTCTTAAAAAATTTAATGTCTGAGATTCAATTTTTTTTATCCAATGATTACAATTAAGAGTCCTCAATCAAGACAATTGTTTGGAGTCCTGACTTAAGTAGCACCCTTAACATTCAGGCAGAAGACATGTACTTGAATGGTCTGTTGAATGACACCTGTAGAGCGTACGCCATAACATTTGAGATGCCATTCATCAAATAACGATACCACCGAGGGATGAGTCATTTACCTCGAGGGTTCAATGGGTATTCTAATAAACGACACATCATTTAGGTCTAAAGTTCAAGTAGGATTGAGGCAATTTTTACTAATTCATAGGGATAAGAGGATTTCAAAAATTTTAAGTATAAAATATTAAGGCAATAAAGTTTTAGAAAAAATTGTAGATGAGGACGTTGAGGAATCTCCTTGATATCTTAGACAAGAGGGCTGAAGAAATGAGTGAAAATATATTTTAGCAAGAAGAAGAAGAAGAAAATAAAAGAATAAAGCATGTTTGGATGACTAATCGTTTATTTTCTAGTAGAAGTAAAAACTTGTGCTCTGTATTCAGTTGAGGTGATTTGTTGCTAGTTCTTGCTCTAATGCTTCTTGTCAATGGTCTGTCGTTCAAATCTTTATCCCACCATTCTATGATGCTTCTTGCCAATGGTCTGAGGTATCCCACCATTTGAAGATAAGTTTATTGGAATCCTCAAGTCAATTGAACAACCTGTCTTCTGTTTTGTTCTCCAAACAACATGTCATAGGAGTGGTTTGATGATCTGTCGCCTAGTTGAAGGACTCGGCAGAGAAACTCCATTAAAAATGCGGAGTCTAGGTTTTGATCCCGGTAGGACAGTAGAGCAAACACGCTGCCTAACTAGATGACCTAGTTCAACTTCCTATTTTGAAAAAAAAAAATGGCACAATGCTTTTATTTACGTATTTTTTTTGACAAAGGCACCGAAAAAAAGAAGCACAGGTCATGAACTCTGGGTTGGTATCATTCAAGAGAGCACCAACCAACTCTTCCAGCGGAGAATTTTGTTGATATTCCGAGTGGTTTCAATCTATTGTTTTTGCTGGTTGGCTTTCAGAACACAAAGAATACCATTCTCGTTCCTTCTTCAACCACTAGCACCAACTACCACCAGCGATCACCACCTTTAAAATTTTGAGTCTGAGTGGCGAAAATAGCATGGACTATTTCTTTTTCTACAACTAATTCATGAAATTTTGAATTGTATTTGTTAAACCTTTATTTGGTTGACTTTGTTGGAAAATTGGGTCAACCCATGACGATAATAGGTGGAGCTTGACTCCATCAATTGTTGGAATAGCTGACGAGGCTAACCAATCTATTAGTATTGGTTATACGCTTTTAATTGGGTTGAGGGAGCTCAGTAAGAGTGAAGCCTTCAAATACAAATAGAGGTGGGAGAGAGAAAAAACACTCTTTTCCACCAACTGAAAACACATTCTTCTTTTCCTCCCTGAAAACACATTCTTCTTTTCCTCCCACTAATTTTCACGTTTTACATAGAAGGAATGGGAGAGAAAAGCTGCCTTTTTCTCTCTCGATCAATTCGGTCTCCAGTAGGTTCTTTGATGGCGTGCAATCGGTTGTTATCGTTCATGGTTAACGTAATACAACCGTAGAGGCTAGCTTTGATCCTATTCATCCCTCTGTTCTCCGCTGCAATCATTGTTCGAGGTAGGTTCTTGATCACTATTAATTTCCACTGTGTGTACTTTGTATTCTTTCAGACTTTTAAGTGTTAATAGAATACATTCTCAATTATTTTTCCATGAATTTCTTTTGTTCCTCTCCAACCACCATCTCCTCGAACCTGTAAATACATAACAAAAAAAAAGTTACGTAAAATGAAACATATGAAATAATGAAAGGAAAGAAGTGGTCTTAAAAAAAACAGGGATAATTAAATGCAGCTTAAGAAGCCTTCTCACCCTAACCGTGGGATTCCAACTGCTATTAATGCCTTTCAACATTGTTGAAACAACCTATGGTCATATCTTCATTTGTTCAGGCAGGAGGGGTGACCTTGCTTTAATTTCTCCTGCATCCACTCAGCAGTCTATGCATGTGACAATTAAGTAATAACATTATTTTTTGGTGACATTAAACAATGTATTTATATCTGGGTTGGGGTAATATAGTCTTGAAATCGGCTAGCTGAATATTTTAGAGTACAACTGTTGTATTTTTTTGCGGAATTAGTGGTTCATAAGAGCCTTATATTGGAATATGGTCCTTGTTGCAGCTTTTATATGAAACCTATCTCTGCATCTGGTTGTTGTCTCGCTATGAACCTACTACTATTGAATTTTTGGTGACTTCTAGAATCTTGCCCGGGTGATAGAGGTTGTAAAGAGTTCAACAAAAGAGAAGGTGAGTGTTTTGTTGTTACACAACTCTTTTTGTTTTATTAGTCATCTTTGAATGAAAGAATGTGTACAAGTTTGAGCTTATATAGGCACGATATGCAATTGATCAACTAGAGGGACATCAACAAATTCCATTCATTTAGCAACTCATCTTATTTTTGTTTTCCAATTCAAAGAATATCATATTGACAGGTTGTCTTGTTTTCTTTTTGGTTGTCAGGGTTCTTATCCTGACCTTTAGGAATTTGCTTTCCAAAGGTACATTTGGTGCCCAGATGGTGGACCCCAACCCCAAAACCCTAATCTTAAAACTCCTAACCCTTAAACCGTAAACCCCAAACTCTAACCCTAAACTCCAAACCCAATAAACCCCCAAACCCCTAAAATGGTACATCTTGATGCCTCTTATGGAGATTCATCTGTGATCTTTTTCACCAATAGTAGACATTATGTTTGCCCAAAATGACAATGCAAGAGGGTAGAAAATTCAAGTACTTGAAAGTAAAAAAATCCAATTCAACCAAAGCAAATATAAATGCAAGTAATGTAAAGAGACTAGGCATAAAGAAAACAAAAAATCGGTTTATAGTGGTTCGGTCCTCCTTAACTTACGTCCATTCCTCACTTGAGAGTTTGAATCAATTATCTCCTCACTTTCTAGATAGAAGAAAACATTTATACAATCCCTCTTATTTTCTAGGATGATAAAAAAAACCTTCATAACCTTTAGTCTTTTTAGGAACAAAACTAGGAAACTTCAAACTCTTTTTTTTTTTTCAAAGCTTAATAAGGAAACATCTCACTCTCTTGTTTTCAAGACTCAACAAGAAAACATAAATCACTCTTACAAAGAGATCCAAAGTTCACACCTCAACCCAATTGATTGCAAAAACAAAAGGTCAAGAGTGGGTGGAAGAAGAAAAGTGACGAACCAAGGATTATAGGATAGAAAAATTAATGTTGCAATGAATACCCAAAGCTTCTATTGCCTTCTCAATGCTACAGAGGTGTATTTATAGCCTCTCTCCTTGATATGACCTTTTTTTTTTTTGAAAAAGAGTCGTTGTGTCTCAAACAATTTTGTTAGCAAGTATATGACATAAGCGTCACTTGCATGCACAATACTTGTAACCTCAGATTCACTTGTGTGCGTAATACAATATTACGTCCACATATCTTGATATCACCATAGACTAGCGTGCACAACTATTTCAATTAAGTGCTTAACATACTTGTTTTTCTTTTAAGAATGGTTGCATGTGTAACTCATCTTTTACGTGTGCAACCGATTTTTTGTAACTGTTGGATATTTGAATATTCTTTGATACGAGCAAATTTCCATATTTGAATATTCCTGTAATTTTTCAGATAATTAACTGTTATTCTTTGTCATCTGGTTTAGACCCTAAACCCTAATTTTTTAAACTCTAAAACCCCTAAACCCAAATCCCAACCCCTTAGCCCCTAAACCCTAATTTTTTAAACTTTAATCCAAAAATAGCTTATGATTTTGAAGGTTCTTTTTCTTTTTTTTCTTCTTATATTATGTGTTGATTTGTGAAGCCTCTTTAAGCAAAAGATGCTTGCATATTTAAATAAATCAAAAAAATAAACAACAATTCTACGTTTTAGGAAATTGTTTAACATTACAATCTTTAATAATTAAATGATTAAAAATTATATTTTATCATTAATTTAAATATTCTCTAATTAAATTATAATAACTACTAAAAGTCTATTAATTATACTTTAACCCTACCGCAACGCACAGGTTGACCTAACTAGTTTATAAATTTCAAATGCACTCCTAAAAATTAGCAAACATTCCTTAAGTTCAGTTCAAAATTTCATGTGTACAAAAATCGTGCACTTGCTTACACGATTTGTGCATCTATAAAAAATGGGATAATTAAATAAATATTTTAAAAACAAATTCAAATTTCTAAAATGCATGAACATTCAAAATGTATATAGAAATAAAATCTCTTTTATTGTAATTTAAAAAATGCTAAAATTTGATCTTTTGACCATACGTCAGAAGTTTGACATCATGATAACCATGCGTCAGAAAGTTGAGTATATACTAGAAAGTTTGACCACACTACAAAATGAGCACAAAACGAGAAAGAATTGTTCTCGTTATTCTAGTTACGAAAAATAAATACAAAACGAGAACAAACCAGAAAGAAACGAGTACAAACGAGAAAATGCATACAAAATTGACTACAAATTGAACACAAACGAGTACAAAACAAAAACAAAAATAGTACAACGAGCAAATACATACAAAAATTGAGTGCAAACTAAGCACATTGACCACTACAAAAATGAGAACAAACTGTTCTGATAAGTATTACAAATGATTACAAAAATGTGCATAAAATGAGTACAACCCAAGAAAATTGAAAACATTTTTTTATGTTTTGTTGTTATTTGGTATAAATCGAGTGCAACACCAGCAAAATTAATTAATTTTTTTATTTAATTTGATGTCATTCAATTTTAATATTTGAAACTTCTTAAAAAAATCAAAATGGAAACTATTACTTTAGGGTCTAATTCGTAATTTTTATGAAATTTTGGGCCAAAAAAATTTCCAAACATCTTCTTCATGGAACAGCGACAGCTAGGGTTTTGAAACCTTAGTCGCCTCTGCCCGTCTCTTTCTCTCTCTCACATCGAGCTCGTTGGTCACTTATGTCATGCTCTCTCTCTCATGTGAGCTCGTCGATCTTCCTGGACAAGTGAAATGGACTGGGGAGGAGAAGGATTGAGCTCATCGCTCCTGTCACTCTCTCTCTCTCTCTCCTCTATTCGCAGCCCACACGCTCTATATCTGTATCTCATGCTCCCATCGCTCTCTGTCCTCTAGTCACCGCTCAGGCTCTTTGTCTCTCTCAAGCTACTGTCAGTCGCTCTCTTCCTTCAACTTGCTAACCTCGTGCCTCGATTAAATCTTTGTCACTCATGTTCGTCGGCGCTATCTCATTAATGAGAGGAAAAGAAAAAAAATGAGGTCCAATGGTGGCGGCGAAGTTTGCGAGACGAAAAAAGTGACGAAGGAGGGTAGAGAAGAGAAAGGAAGGATGGGGGAGAAGGAGAGAGGAAGAGAGAGTAGGAAAACTGTCTGTAACGTCTAGCATAAAGTCACGAGAGTGAGTGCTTTATATATTTCAGCATTTTAGAATTATAATCCAGCCTTAAGCATTTGAGAAAATTTTAATAAACTCTGGACACAATAGAAATCATAATCCTAAAAATAGAGTCACATGCTAATTTCCTCATAAATAATGGTGTCCAATGGTCGGTTTCAATTATCAAACCCAAAAAAAACCGAAGACTAAAAAACAGAATTTTTATTAACCGAACTGAATCGAAACGTTTTAAGGAACTGCATCAAACTGAACCAAAAACTTATGGTCGATTAGTTAACCTAAATTTTCGAAAAAATCTAAAAAATTAAAATTAAATTATCCATACATATCCCAATCCCGATTTCACCTTTCAACAATCTTAAATTCTTGATACATGGGTTCCAGATTGATTACTTTCATAATATCAAAAAATTATACAATATTAAATACAATTTATTCAAGGTTCTAGATTGACTTTCAAAGTTACCTAATAACATTTACTTGGTTTACTTGAATTTATTACGTTGTTAAAGTTAAATCACAAGTATGAAATGAGTTATTAGTAGTTTAATCGAACTAATTTAGTAGATTAGCATATAGGACACAATATATAATGCTATTATCAAATTAATATAAATTAAGTATGAAGTTTTTAATCATAATATGTAAAATAAAAATTTACATCTAACAAAGTGTGTGTCTATATATATATATATATATATATATATAACTAGTTTCGGTCCGGGACGGTTCTGGATATGAAAGTTAACAGTTTTTTTGGTAAGGGTATTTGATTCGTTTTACGATCTCCAAGATTGAGCTGCCTTAGTAGGTGCTATTTGAAATTATTGCTCTTGACTTTGATTTTTTTTGCATGACCCGTGAATTTTATCAATTAATTGGACCAAATAATAAGTTGGCTACTAATAGTAGTGATTAGAGTCTACTGGGGACATGCTTTTTGAGCCAGGTTAATAACTCCTTGGTTTGATTCCGCTTGCATATTGATCATGAACCAATTGAGTTGTTGTGATACAACCCAGGTGGGTTGTGATAGAACCCAGTCAATTTCTCCACCTTTCTTGGGAAAATCACACAATTACACACCAAAATGAAATAAAAAAATGATTTTTAAACCCAACTCAAACAAATTTTGAGAAATAGAAACACGTTCTAAACTTCTCTAAAAAAATTTAGATTTAAAAAGTATCCAAAAGTCTTCAGTGTTTCCCAATAGTCTTGGTCTCCAAATGTGTCACGACCCGTAGCGAGCCCGTGACCGGCGTACGAGGCGAACCGTCTATGGGAGCCCGACCCATCTCGCACAAGCCTCATGGTTCATATCTTACTACCCAAATTCATTTGATTAAAATATTTATTTAATCAAAACATTT
>CAODLS010928575.1:0-15891 GCA_948243855.1 Flueggea neowawraea | reverse complement strand
ATAAGCTATTATATATATATATATATATATATATATTTATAAAACTCATATATATTTATATTATTTTTCTCACAGAGATAGAGACTAATACGATTTATAGACGTGGAATTTATATTTGGTCTATAATTTTGAATAAAGTGTTTTTTAATTATATATATATATATTTATTTTTTTTTTTTTTTTTTTTCACACGGCATTGGCATAATGGCATTTGTCAAATTTTTTGACCATTTACTCATTAATTAACATTGGTCTTAATCCAAATCCAAATCCAAATTGGCTTCACTTTTTCATGAATGCCACATCGGTAGCCCGTGATGCTAGTTGGACTTGTCTGTAGCGGGAGTAATATTCATTGACTTATCGGGAAAAAATACTTACATGAAGAACAGTAATAACTACTCTGTTGCTCAAAAAAATAGGACGATTTATAGGAATTTATTTTCCTTCTAAAAAATAGTAGGAATTTCTTTATAGGAATTTCTTTTTTTCGAAAAAGATAGTAACTGTGTTTGACTTCGACGGTATTAACTACTCTGTTGCTAAAAAAACTACTATTCAGCTACATAAGAGGCCACCTGAATTTCATGTAAAAAATTGTGCGCAGACAAATTAATGAAAAAAAAAAGTGAATGAATATGGACGACTTTTAGTAAATGGAAGAATTGTTGCATGCATTCTTTCAATTATTTAACTGGTCTATTTCATGATTACAATATTGATAGATTCAAGCCATTTAAATCAAAATCCTCTCCTAAAATTGTCTAATAATTATATTGCATACACGTATAGTAAAATTAAATCCCGTATTTGTGGGAAAAAATGAAAATCCCTAAAAACTTTGGAAAATACTAAGAAAACTAACTAGAGAAAAAAAAAAAAAAAAAAAAGAGTAAGGCGGCACTACCAAACGTTGATCAGCTTGTTGGCTCTAGTTGTTAACGTCGTTGGTTCCTTTGCTTGGCCCAGAAGGAGGGATTGTTCCCTTCGGTAGAACATTCAAAATCAACGGTCCATATTTTCCGGGAAGCTTATAAGCGGGAACTTTAAGACCTGAATTCTTGTTGGATTCCATGTGACAAGGAAAGTTAAAATCCTTCTCCGCCGGAGTCATCGGTGTTGCTTCATTAAAGCCGTCGCTAGGAAGTGCAAGATTCAACGCTGGTTTCGTGGCGGCCAGGTTTGGTGGAATATAGTCATTCAATACTCTAGCCGATGAGGAAGTGGTTAATATTGATATGACAAGAAAAGTGAACAAAACGGCATCGTATTGATAGGATTTACGAGTTGTTGTAGCCATTAGAGACATTAATTTTGAGAGACAAATATTCTGTAACAATGGAGTTGAAGAAGAAGAAGAAGAAGAAATGTTGAATAAAAAGGTGGGTTGAGGATTGAGAAGACTTATTTTAATTTATAGAAGAAGACAAGTATGACTATGAAAATATGAAACGCATACTACAGTTGACAAAGTCGTCCGACGTGGACGGTCAAAGTGAGAAAGTCAGCCTTGTCACATGCTTATTCTAATCTGTTGTGACTAATTAATGGGAATGATTAGCTTATTACTTGTTTCGCTCGATATAGAATATAATTAATTTTTTATTATTTGTGTTTAGATGTATAAATTAGAGACAAAGCTAATTAAATTACTTATATCTTTGATTAAATCTATTTTAAAACATTTGTATAAAGTTTCTCTCAAGTTTTCAAATTACTTTTTAATAAGAACATAAAAATAGTGTATAATATATGTATAAAGTAAGGGAGTTTTTCTATGTTTTTGACAAGTGGATAATTTTATATACTAACACGTGGCATTTGAGTTTATTCATATAAGGTTGAGGTTAATAACACTCACGGTCACTTAATTTTCTCATTCTATACACAAAAGTTATTGAAGTAATTTTTTTAGACAAGTTACTCAATCGAGATAAATTGTGCACTCAAAGTACTAATCACCGAGTCCATACTAGATATCCAGCCAAATGACCACCTCGATATCCACGTCATGCCACATGAGATACACATGGCAGTTCGTCCATGCCACGTATTGTGAAGGGTGTCATGTGGACAATTGCCAACCCATTTCAAGGTTAGGGTTTAATCAGGTTGAAGAAGATGGTGAGTGTGACTGTTGTTTTTTTATTTTTCTTTTTCAAAGTCAATTTTGAGTGTCACTTGGCAATTGTCCATGTGGCACCCTTCGTAACATGTATTCCACGTGGCATGACGTGGACACCAACATGTTCTGTTAGTCAGGCATCTGACATGGGCTCTGTAGTTAGTACCTTAAGTGTACAAATTATCTTGCTTGAGTAACTTGTGCAATAAGTTAAAAAATTGAGTGATCGTTCATCAAAATGGGAATAAGTCTTTCCAATTTATTAGATTTAATTTTTTACAAAATATGTTTAGTTTTGTTACTCAAATAAATATTGGTGTAGTTTATCTAATGGATACCAAAAACTAAAATATCTTTCTGGGCTTTTATTTATAGATTTTACATAAATTATATTGCCTTTTCATTTAAAAAAAGTCACATTATTTTTTATCTTGACAAGAAATGAATGCATGTGATTTCTTTTTATTTTTTTTATTAGATATGTAATGTTTTTTTTTTTTGAAGAGATTAGATATGTAATGTTGAGCAACAACAACATAACATTAATTGTCAATTTGTCTTTTACTTTCTTAGTACGTAATATTATTGTTAATTTAACTACAATTTTTTCTTTAACACTTCAACTTATAACTCATCTCTCAACTTAAATTTTTTCAAAATATTCAAAATTAATTCAAGTATATAATTTTTAAACATATAATCGCTAATTTTAAAAATTCTCGTTTTATCGAAATAATAAATTAATGAGGTGAGATGAAAATCCGGAAAGAACGGGGAAGGTGACACATAAGGAAGATCATATGAGGAGGTGTTGACTATGAAAACCGCCAGCTATTTCTGCGTCCCACTAAAGTACGCGTTTGGATCGTAGCACCACACTAAGCACTTACGCTCTGCATTTCTTGTTTCTTGCTGTCCAAGGTTGCGCTCTCCTAACGTTACTGATTTATTGTTATCATTTTACGCTGTGCATTTCTTGTCTTGTTTCGTAAATTAACTGTTGGAGCCCTTATGTGTCCGAGATGCGCTGCATACATCGAGATGGTCTTACTTCAGTGGTAAGCGTTCACACTTGAAATATTACAGTTTTGAGTTTGAAGTATTTAAACGTTATATACCAGTTTAGGAGGTCGATAAAAAAAACAATACAAAAGTCAGAGAAAAAAGTGAATCAAAAAGTAAGCGATCAAAAAAGGTTAGGAAAGGTTAAACTAATTATTTCTTTAATTTCTACGCACTTCTTGGTCCATCTATTGATCCATAAAAAAGACTGGAAAAAGGCTGGGAAAGAGAAAGATAGGCCGACCAACTACATAAAGAAAGAATAAATTCATTTTATGCTTTATAGCTACCTCGGATCAAACCGCGTTGACGTCAAATTAAAAGTTCCTGTTCAACAATAAACATGTGTATTAAGATTAGAACCGTACTATGCCACACATTGGTCTTGGAGACACATGAACAGAATTTCTTAATCTTTTCAAAGAGATAAGTGGGCAATTAACTTCCATAAGAATTACAGTGGTCTATTTAGATGGACGACTTAGTCAATCGTTTGATAACACACAGAAATTGTTAGTGTCGGTGAAGGAAGATATATATTTTGAGTTTAATGAGAAATTTCGTGATGCGTTCGCTTAATTATTAGCGCGTTAACCAAAAACATTTCGTCGGTCCATGAAAAGGCGTCGTTTCACAGTGGAAGTTGATATGATTTACAACGACCAACTTATTAAAGTTGTTTCTTTGGATACGAATTCATCGTCCACGACTTCCGCTACTCATTACTTTTTCTATTTTGTAATAATTAACTCCATTGATTTACAGCTGAAATTAGTGTCAGCTTGCCAATAGATATGTATAATTTAGTGATATTGAATCGTCTTCAATATTTAGAAGTTGAGGTTCGAGCCTTTGTTAGAAAATTAGTTGAGATTCAAGTTTTTGTAGAAACTAATATGTATGAAAAAAAATAAGATTAAATAATATTCCTTTAATAAAAGATTTAACTGGTACGTATTTCTATATGATTTCTTTAATCTCCATAGCAAAAAGATAATTTTTTGCTTATTCATTTGTGACAACTGATAATTGGTGTGTAAACTATAAACTAGTATTCTAATTCATTGGGATAATGTTTGTTAATGCAGTATATTCAACAGTAAACAGAACTTGAACTTAAAATTTAAATTTTATTATGAATTGAAACTTCTTTACTATTAACCCACCTAACTTGGTTTAAAGTTATTCTGAATAGTAGTAACAAGGGCTAATTGCATGCCCACGCAAGAATGACGCCGATAAATTAATTTTTGAACTATATTTTTAAAGTCCAATAGTAAGACATATATTTTTCGCTTTATTTACATATTTTAATTAAAAAACAACGTTCTTATTAGTCATTTGTTATGTAGTCTCAATCCATATTAAGACTGACGACATCGCTGTCAAACTAGAAATTGCACCTTCATTAGGTGACCATATAGTCCTAAGTTATACGATTAGCCTCTTGTTGCAAATAACCCTATTGAAATTTGTGATTAGTGGACGGAAAGTATGTCAATTTCACTTTATCTTTTTTTTTATATTTAATTTTCTGAAAAGAAAAGAAGAAACTAGCTAGATAAATTAAATAAAAAATATATTGAAAATAAATGGTCTTACTGGTTAATTTGCGCATTACCGAAAGTGCATAATATAATCAAAAGTTTGCTTTAATTAAAGCTCCAACAATTTGGCATTTGGAGACGACAAATATGAATTTAATTACCCCAGTCTGATGTTTGTCTTAATATAATTTATATCTGCGGATTTTTTCATCTTTTAGTCCTGCAAATATGGCGTTGTTGCAATTGATTGAGGTTGTCTAGTTGTTATGTTTACTGATTATATGAGACCCAAAGAAAAAAGATTTGGGTCGGTTCAATTGTAGTCCCATCCTTGAAATATATTACCAACCTCAAACAATATTTTCAAATTGAAGCCAAGTAACAACTTACACACACAATAAAGAAGAAAACACTATTTAAGGCTATAAAACTCGAAAGAAACAAGCAGGCGTGGCTATAATATAATTTGATGCCATGGTTATAAGCAAAATAGGGGTTCCCATTTTGACTAAAGTATGTTGAGTGTGTTAATACATTTTTGGAGCATTATAGAATTGGAGCCTCCTGCATGCAGAGGTGCAAATGATCTCTTCTCTTCTCTTGTTTAGCAATATGACTGCATGAGAGTTTGGTTCTAATAAATTCTCAGACATAATTTAATTCTTTGATTGAATTAAGTGCCAAAAACTCTACTCTCATTTAATTCTAAACAGTAATGCTTCATATATTATGTTAGTTTAATGAGAAATGTTACTAACTTCATTGTAACATATACCCAGTAAACAGAATTCTTCAATACTTTGTTTATTTTGCATTTATGATCATCATATTATATTACTCGTCTCCAATTTCCAAAAGATGCAAAATATATCAGTTCTTGAAATTCTATTGAAAGATTTACTCAAAATCGTAGGTTTCAGCTTTAATTTTTCAGTATAAAATTTCTTTCTATCAATACTTTTCAAAGTAAGCGGAGATTAATCAAATTAATGAGAATAAACTGTAGAATGAATGACAACTTCATTATTAAAACAAAACTTCATAAAATACTCTTATTATTCACTTATTTAATTTTAGAAAAATAAAAATTGTTGATTGTAATCCTTTTAATCAGATCTATAAAACAGTGTAGAATGAATGAAATTTGATATACTCAATGTCACGCAAACCTCATAATATGATTTACTATATGATAACAACAACCTTCAAGATGCTTTACTTCCTGTTTAGTTGTTCTAATTGAAGCTAGGTCAAAGACAAATTCATGAAAGTCATAAAAGTAGACATCTCTTTTCCCCTCATAAATATTGTTCCCTGCTTATTATTAAAAAAAAAGAAATAAAATTAAAGTTCAAAGTGATGGCCCTCCCTCCATTAATAATAAATCGTATAGCTACTTTACTATCTGAAAATGATAACCACCATTCTAGCTAGTGCCCTATAAATTATTCAGATTGATCTTAGCCAAGCCTCCTTCAAAGCTGTTTCCCTCTTATAAACATCAACATTGCAATCCAATCAAGTTCTTCAAAAGAAAAAATGTGTTTGAAGGCTAGAATCCTTGTGTTACTAATGGTGGTGGTTTTAAGTTTGATGTTTGAAAGCATTGTGGCTGCTAGAGGTGGTCATCATGAAAGATTATTCAGGAGAAGAAGGTGGTGGTGGTGGTGGTGGAGGAGGAGCACAAGGTGACTATGATTATTACTACAGAAGATATGGAGATGTTCCAAGCCCAGGTATTGGTCACTAGTATTCAAGTCATTGGCTCCATCACCTCCTCATCCATATATATATGTCCAGTGCAGCTTCTTCATTATCTGTTCCTTCACTTCATGCGTTTTGTTTTAATTTTGTTATATATATATATATATATATACTTGCGTTTTTGTATGAATTAGGATTTATAATTTCATATTGATTAATTATTGTGTTCTATATGTGTATATATATCTTATTTTTTGTGGGAGTGTTGAAAATAATGAATAAATATTTTTTATAGTAATCTTATTTGCTACTTTTATATTACATTCAAGAATGTATCTTTCTTGGAAAGAAAAAAAACGAAATTGAATTTTCTTTAAAATTCTCACAAGAACATGTGAATCCAAATTGTGTCAGAGAGGTATAAATTGTATACTTTCCTCTTATATTAGTCGCTACTTGGATTAACACGATTTAAATTACATTTATAATAATTGTGTGAAAGAGTGAAACCGGTATTATTCTTTTTTATCTTCAGGATATAGGTTTGTGAAGTTCATATATACCGGTATAAAAATAAAAAATCAACTTTCATGACGTTCAATTACATATCAATAGGGAAAGTTGTCTACAGAACTAAAGACTGGTGTTTACGACTGGCCTTTTACAGTGCAAAGGATCGGGCGCCTTTAGTAAATTGGGTCTTTTGAATTTCATCAACCCAGTAGGACGATTTGTCGTCTAACGTAGCATGCATATTTTAAACTCTTAATTGCCAATTTTTGTTTAGTTTTAGAAAGGATGAATAATTTAGGGTATGAGTTGTTAATTTGTGATTGGACATGCAAAGAATTAATTAATCTAAAAAAGGAAAACCAAGTCCCACAAGTACGATAACAAGACACAAAACAGGCATCATGGCATTTGGTCCATGCTTCACGACATGGTCTGCTTTACACAACTTGAGTGCGACAGGCACCAATTGTTTATACGGCAACCAATTACATCTCTTTCCGTCTAAATAAACAAATATGATTAATCTCACCACGTTGTTGTGAAATACATACATTAATATAATTGTATGTCCTCTTCAAAAAAAATATATAATTGTATGTCCTAATCCAAATTAATTTCCAAGTTGGTGAAATTTGACCCTATTCATCTACTTATGATTTATTAAAAAAGTATTCAATACTGAAACAAAAATTTATAGTTTCATAATGTTATTTAATAAAAACGACTAAAATACGTACCACTACATTTATTTAATTCATTGCATCTTATCTTACCGAATCGAACAATACCCTTATGATAAACAATACCCTTATAATAAGTGGTTATCATAGAGTGTTAAAAATGAACATTAAAGTTGGATTAAATTGACTTTGATATCATCTCGTCACGAGGTCATTATCTTCTCAAAAAATAAATCTATTAGGATGTATAACCCCCATACCACTCTAACTAGAGCATAAAACAAGTGTATGCTCAATATATATAGTATCTAACATGTCAAAGGATGTAAAATAGTTGAATATGCAACTAATTACACTATAACATTAGCAGACTCTAAATGATATGACTCATTGCAACTAGAGCTGATCATCAATCATCTTCACTCCGCTTCTCCGATCTTCACAAGGCTTCATAAAAGGAAACTGTGAAGTGAAATCAGCTTTGGTATTAGCCTTGCAATCATATGATGGAGGAAAACGAAAACAAGGTTCCATTGAAAATGCATGCTCACAGGGTGGATCACGAGTGTGGTTACCGAGAGACTTGTACAAAATCCATGGCTACAGTCCTCCTAAACTTTGAGCAACATATCCAAATGTAGACACACCAGTCGTCACCAACACATGACATAAGCTTAGCAGATACATTTCAGACCATGCTTTCATGTTTTGTTCATTGTTATTGAACTTCTGAACCTCTTCATGACTTGCTTGATACACCCTTACAGTTTCCCCTGTCACAGTTGGTTTTGTCCAGTATATTGTCCTCAAATCCTCAGCATACTCCGAGTGCAATAATGCTACAAACACGGATTTCGAAGTCTGGTTTTTCGATGGAGGAGATATAGATTTCGTTTGATCTAATTCAGGCAGCAAATTGTGTTTTTGGGTACATGACAGAATCTGATCCATCAGGGTCTGATATGGAGTTAGTTTTGTGTTGAACACTCTGATTTGAAGGCCTATCCTCTCATCAGCTCTAATCAAATAAGATTTGTAAAACCTACTGATTAAACCCCATGCCTCATTTGATGGATGAAACAGATAACGTCCCAAGTGATGAAAAACTATTTCTTTTTGTGGGAACATCTTGTTTAACTCGTCCTTCAAACTAGTCATCATAAAAAGTGACGGTGCAAAATACTGATCTGACATCAGAATCAATGCAGGTACTTGTTGAATCATAGCTTGAGTATAATCACAATGAAAAATCTTACTATGTCCACGTTCCAAATCAAGAAACGGGGTCGAGGCAGAAATTCCTGTCGAACTTTTTGCAATGTTACCCTTATAATTCTCTCATAATCTTGAAGCTTTGTGTGGTGATCCTGATAGGGAAAGTCTGTAGACAACAACCATGATGAATTCAGAAATGGCTCGCAGAAAAGACCCGTCATTTCAGTACCGAAATCAACAAGAAGGACCCGGTTCGTGAGGACAGCGTAGAGAAATGTTGAAGCAATGCTTGTAATTCTGTTTCCTAAGCCATTGGTAGGTATCCATACAATGTATTTACACATTGCAGAACCATTGATATGGTTTCTGCTAAATTTTTTCCTGATCATTTTTACAGTTCTGTTGTATGATTTCGTATGCGGTCCACACCGTCCGTGAAGATCTTCATAATTTCGGAGCTTAGAAATCAGATATTGAGAGGGTTTATGTGGTAAATCTTTTCGAAACAAGTAAAATTGGTACCTGCTTAAGCATGAACTTTCATCGAATCCTGAAGCTAGAAGTCCATGAAGCAGTTTGTCACAAGAACTCCTGACAGATTGCAATGAATCATTTCTTGACAGTATGCTGTTGAGTTTAATGAGTTATTATCCGGACCTGTGAAACCGAACATTGTATGTGACTAGTTCGATCAGAAATACTTGAGTCATCTCTAGTACTAAGATATGGACAGTGTGAACGTTACTCGGTACCTGATTTGAAACTCTGGACTGATCCGTTCAGGACCTTATTGGCAGCAACATTTTGAGCACTTTCTACTGATCCGTTCAGGACCGGATTGGCAGCAACATTTTGAGCACTTTCTACTGATCCGTTCAGGACCTGATTGGCAGCAACTTTTTGAGCACTTTCTACTGATCCGTTCAGGACCGGATTGGCAGCAACATTTTGAGCACTTTTTACTGATCCGTTCAGGACCTGATTGGCAGCAACTTTTTGAGCACTTTCTACTGATCCGTTCAGGACCTGATTGGCAGCAACATTTTGAGCACTTTCTAACTCGGAAAGATTAAATTTTGAGCTTGGGTGTATCAAAGTGATTAAAAAAACTATGCAACACGTTTTGGTAAGCCTCATGGGGCTTAACCCGAATCTCTCCGTTGCTGCTTGGAAATTTCCCATGATTTCAGAATAACTATGCGAACACCTGATTGCAGTAATCACTCCCCTGTTACGTAGAGATTTAACAGCACTGTAGTTGTATTATACCAAAAAAAAAGTTCAACAATCAAAATCCATTCAAAATAGTGAATTACTGACAAATACACATAAAAAAGCAATTTTTTTTTCTGAAGAATCTTATCAAGAAATATACATACCTATCCTGGGAAAAAGATTAGAATTTGTTTGGCTTAATAATGTCATACAAAATTAACCTCCAACCTTTTTTCTTTCTTAATCACAAAGAAAGAACCAAAACGTACACGAATTCTTGAGGCCTATAATCTTCTTAATAATGAAAGAAAGGATTCTAATAATCAGACTAACTGAGATGGATATTTCGTGGCACCTTAGAATGTGGATGCAGAGTTTCCCAAATCAATTAGTAGCCATCCATGAGGGGATACATTTGAGAACAAACCTTTCCTTTTCAAGTAAAAATTAAAATAGTCGACCAGTCCAGCATAGCATTACGTTATTTGGGCAAACTTTTACGATGTTAACCAATAGCCAGTAGCCACACACAGAAAAATGGTACGCCATCGTCAAAATAGATGAATAATATATCATGGAACGTAACGTGTCCTATTATTAAGGTGTCCTAATACAAGAAAGAATCCTATGACCCTATGAGTGAGACAGGAAGAGGCAAAAAAATAGCACAACTCATGGGCTGGTCTACATGTTCTCGATCCACCATGGTTTTAGGCCTATGATCAAAACTGATGCCTAACCTCACTTCATAAATTTTCCCTTTTCTTCTCTAACAAATACGAGACTAAGTTTGAACCAATTTTTGAATCATCTAGTCTAACTTAGATGAGTCATTTCCCAAGAGATTTAATGAAATAATTTTTTTAGACTATGTTAAGATATAAAGTAGCTGCATAATGTTGGCACAAAAGAAGGACAAAGGTGTTTTCAATCCTATACTAAAGCAAACAACATGCACTCCAGCTCTCCAAGTCTCCAGCACTACTCCCACCATTCCCTCCTCACACGCCCCTCTGCATTCCTTAGCAGACAGCTTTGCTTTGCGGCTCTTTTTGGCATTTACCCATCTTGAGTCTCCAATTTGTCTTCCTACATTCATTCACCAAATCCCACTCATGTTTGTTCTACTCCAACTCTTCTTCTTCCCTATTGTAACAGTCAATCAAAACATTTAAAATCTAAAAATTAGCGTGTACTAAAAGAGTGTATCACAAATAGATACTAGCAATGAATTGGAGATTGATTTGTGAGTTAAAGTCTCTATTGTTGGATTAATACTACTAACTGTTAAATTAACTGGAATGTTGTTAAAAATAGAATAGTATTGAACTTGGGGTGCAGCTTGACAATTTTAAAATGTGGACAATTTAAAGTAACTGGGTGGGAGAGCCTAACCAAAGCAGCCAACCGCATGGGACTTTTCTAATCTATCATAAAGTGTCTGGTGCAATTAACCTATAGTTTACGCTATGTTTGGATGGAGGGTTGAGAAGGTTTTTGGAGGTTTTATGAGACTAGTGAGATTTGGAAAACCTCAAACTGGTGTTTGCAAAAAATATTTTTTAAATGAGATAAAGACTTGTTTAGTTGTAAAAAAAAATTATTTTTTAAAAGAAAATTAGAAAACATAAATGAAAAAAATGAAAAATTTGTTCATGCAATACTAAAATTTTTCATTGTTTTCTATATTATTTAAAAAAACAAAGAATAGAAAATAAAAAACAAAAAATTATTTTCTCAACTAAACTTAACCTAAGATTTTCAAAAAGTTAATTATGCCATATGACTCAAATGAAATACGAATTCGATAAATAGACAAACAAAATTTCAATTTTGACAAATGAAAACTCGCTTAAACTTAATTTGAAAAATGCTAGACTTTTGGATGCATTGAAACTTATTTTGAAAAATGTCAGAGGAAGACTTTTGGAAACTTTATAAATCTGATATTTTTTGGAGAAGTTTTGAGCGTGTTTCTATTCTTCAAAATCTATTTAGGTTGAATCTAAACATCAATTTCTGTATTTTATTTGAATGTAATTGTATGATTTTCCCATTTTCAAAGCTTTTCAAAAACCTGCAAAAACCTCTAAATATTAACCCACTAATTCGGTGGATTAAGGATTTTTTTTTTCTATTTTTTCTCATTAAACTTTGCTTTACTCTACTTTTCTCTCAAACAAGAGAAGTTTTTAATCAAAAATAAAACCTTAGCTTACTCTGCTTTAAAAAACTTTACTATACATTATCTCCTTTTTTCCCCAAATATACTATTAGTGTGGAAGCCACACAGCACTTCTTATTGGAATTTGCATGTCCATTGCCCAATAGTCACATAAAGCAAAGCAATGTTGTGAATTAGAAAAATGAGAAGCACCACCAAAACATTCTTTTGAATCTAAAGACGCTTTCTTTCTTAATCCCACTTGGTAAATAAGATTAGGGTGTACATAATACGTCACAATGCCACTATTAGTGCCGCCATTCCCACCTCTTGTGTATCAGTTTCTTTTTATTTTCCCCCCTTGAAAAGACAGAAATTGGGCGATCAACAATACTATTAGGCATAGTGGTAAAAAAAAACCCAAGTAAAAGCACCCAAAGTCTGTCTATCACCTTTTTCTTGAGCTTAGATCTACTCTATGGTGAAAACACGCCATAACTCACCATACTATTATCACTAGATTGGTCTTTATACTATGAATTTATACATATCATTTTCGTTGTACTTTTAATTTAAAAATTTTCGTATCTAGCCAAAAAATTTGAGTTAGTTTCAGAAGAATTATGTGGAAATGTAATAAGAGAATATGCATAAATTACTCAAAGCACCTAACAAATTGACTATTTTTAAAATACATTTGCAGAAGTTGTATCCGACTTCTTAATGCTCATTGTAGAAAACAAGAGATTTAGATTGCAGATACTATATAAGCAATTAAGGATTTCGTCTCGTGTCATTCTGTAAAACTTTTCCGGTTTAATGGATGAGTAATTTTTTTTTTAACGAATGGATGAGTAATTGTAGTATATGAACTTATACAAGAAAATATATAATTTAGCCTGCAGATAGAATAAATTAAACATGAACACGATCAGTTAATCCAAACATGAACATTTTAATATTATGATCCTTGGAATCCTCCTTGTTCACAAGATCAATATCTCCTAATCTTTGCCCATGTTCTCCTCTTTTTATTTCTTTTTTTCCTTAAAAAAATTATAGTCACTTTACTGAGCAACATTCGCCATTGTCGGTTGTTGCACAACTTTAACAGCTTATTATCCATTCATTTAACCCTTCAAATCAATCCAAAATCTCCATTCTTTGCTGTCTTAAGCTCAGTCACCATTTTCACTCTCCACATCACACCTGTTGTATTCACATGTCTATTCTTTTTGCCGAATCATCCATTCACTTATATAAGCACTATTGATTTCAGAAATTTGAGCAGAAACCCAACTCTCCTTTCAACAACAGGTTGCAACTCTACCATTAATTCACAGATCAAAGCAACACTCCCACTGGCTACTAGTCACATATCAGAAAAGATTGCAGCTTTGGTATGCAATTGTAGATCAAGTTACTTTTTTTTAACTGAGTCCAAAGATTGCTGATGCAGCCACATGAAAAAGCTAAATTTAGCAAGAAAAAGGTGGGTAATGACAAAGTTGGTGTGAAACGGTAGCCAAAAGGGCTTGTAAGAAATGGACAAAAGCTGAAGTCTTTAGTGCTGCCACGAAAGTTAGCCATGAGATGATGATTGGTCTTTGTTCAATTTGGAGATAAATTAGCATGATAAGTAAAAATCACTTTCATGGGTTTGCCTCTGTGTAATCATTTACCTAGTCTCCGCAGGTTTTTTTTTGGTAAGTAAAGTCATACTAGTAGTTAGTGAGTATTTTTGTCTCTTTTAAATTGAGTTCATTTGAAGCTTCCTTTCAAGTTTCTTGAGCTACGTGCAAAACTCGAGTGATGATTTGGCAGTTATTGCTAATAGCTATAGACTACCTTTCTTCTGTTTCTAATAATAAATTATTTTCTGCAAAGAAGAAAGGGTTTTTGGTGTTGGGGAAGTAAGAAATTTGGAACAAAATTTGTAATTTTTTCTGGATGGGGAAGTTGGAAGAATATGGAGAGAGTGATTAAAGAGTGGGGTCTGATAAATGGCCCTCAATATCAGCTTTAAATTCTATGGTCACGTCTGGTTGGTGTTGTAATGGTGGTCCAAATGTAACTCACTGATTCACGTGATTCTGCCTTTTCGTCGCCATCACCTAAAGATTCTTAATTTTCCTTCTCTTTTTCTCCTTCAGAAAGTTTTCTAGTCTTTATTTTACGTTTGGCATCATATTACAGTACTGCATACATAGTAGACATCAATAAGACTGCTAACTTACCACGTCTCTGCTTGGGTTGGTTTGGTTTGGTTTCATTATTATTTCTGTCTTCTTGCTTGATTAAAGAGCAAGCAACAGTAAGTTATCAGTTTCTATCCATTTTCATCATCCAAAAAAGTAGGGAAAGAAACAAAAGCATGTAATGATCAACAACATAGAAGAATTGCAGAGAAATAATTGAGGGTCCATCTACATTTATGATGTTTGGGCTAAATAATTGTGGTGGAGTTGAGCTTCATTGTTTATAGGTTTCATGTTTGATAGAAAATAAGGAATGTCATGAGTGTTGATTTTGAGGTACAGTTTTTCTTTTGCTTGAGAAGGATTCTAAGAGGATTTGTTAAATTTTCTATAAAAGTTTGGTGGTGATGTGATCGAAGTATGGATGGCATGTGGGTTTATTGGAAAGTTGGTGAATGTGACCTGCTCTTATCTCCCTATTGAGAATCTAAATTAGTGGTTTGTGCATTGGTGTTTTTTGGATATACTCTCTCTTTATTTCTTGAAATTCTCTCTCTGGTTGATTCCATATTCAGTCAAATATTCCTTTCCACATTGCAGATCCACAAGGCAGAATTTTTCAAGAACAACCACAACAGGTTCAGTCAATACATTGAGGTGTAGGAACCATGGATCTTGGCCATGGAAAATGCTGGGATACTTCAAAGGTTTGTGCTTTTTACTTTTTGAACTCAATTCCATGGCTTTACCCTTTTAGTTTCATTTAGGGAAGGTTCATTTGAAGCTTTGGAGCATTCACTTTAGAATGGTTGTGTGGACAAGAATTCACTTTGAAGAAACTTTGTTAGTCAGCGTGCTTCTGACATTTGTTCGATTTATGTTGTCTTCTGCTTAAATTGAATATCAGGACTCTTGGAAGACACTGTTGGTTTTGGCTTATCAGAGCCTTGGAGTAGTATATGGTGACCTTAGTATCTCTCCCCTTTATGTTTACAAGAGCACATTTGCGGAGGACATTCAACATTCAGAAACCAATGAAGAGATTTTTGGTGTTCTGTCATTTGTTTTCTGGACTCTCACGTTGGTTCCTCTGTTCAAGTATGTCTTTGTTGTCCTCCGAGCCGATGATAATGGGGAGGGTAAGTTCCTGAACAGTTTTACAATGCATATGGCAACTGATCATCCAGTTGAATTCTTATAATGATTGCTTTTATAGGTGGTACTTTTGCATTGTATTCATTGATTTGCCGGCATGCAAAAGTTAGCCTTCTGCCAAATAGGCAAGTTGCGGATGAATCACTCTCCACTTATAAACTGGAGCACCCTCCTGAAAAGAAGAACAGCTCCGGGATCAAAACTTACCTTGAGAAGCACAAGGGCTTTCACACTGCTTTGCTGATCGTAGTTCTCCTTGGCACTTGTATGGTAATTGGAGATGGGCTGCTTACTCCTGCAATTTCTGGTAATT
>CAODLS010928517.1:0-17036 GCA_948243855.1 Flueggea neowawraea | reverse complement strand
CGAGTAAGATGCCTATTCACCGAGTAACATTTGTGCCTAGTTTATTTCACTCGAGTAAGCCAAGTCATCACTCGACTAATACACGAAGAATAGGGGAATGGGATACGAGCTGAAGCTACTCACTCGAGTAACAAGAAAAGTATCACTCGAGTAATCTATGTGTCATATCACTCGAGTAAGCAGGAAGCGTCACTCAAGTAAGCAAGAGTTCAAGGTGATGCGGTTTTAACCGTCTGACTCGAGTAACAAGAAGTGTCACTCAAGTAATCAATGCATAAGATCACTCGAGTAATCAAAAGGTGTCACTCGAGTAAATCATCAACCTAGGAATTTGTAACAGCTATAAATGCACTACAATGGCTAGTTTATCAAATCCAACGGTTATATGGCTTGGAATGACTATAAATACATCAAGGAAGGGCAGAAAAATGTGGATGATCATATGGATTCAATTCTCAATCATTTTCATCATTCCTCTCACTCCAAAACATCAAAATCAAGCTAGAGAGAAGATCAAGAGCATCAATCAAACACATGTACTCTTAGCATAGAGCTTTTATTTTTTGTAAATATTTTGTAAACACTTTGAAAGTGAGAGAGGTTTTTTGTGAACCTAGATAAAACAACATTGTGAGGCTTTAGAGGTATGAGTCGGAATCAACCTTGTTGGCTTTAGAGGTGTGAGCCGTAATCAACCTTGGTGTAAGGATTTGTTGGGTTAAGCCAGAATCAATCTTCGAGATAGTGGAAATCCTAAGTGAGACTTAGGTAGTGGACGTATGCATGGTTGGCCGAACTACTATAAATCTTGGTGTTGTTTTCTCTCTTACTTCCTGGGAAAATTCTCCAACAAGTGGTATCAGAGAGGGTCTCCATTCAAGAAGGCTTAACATCCTTGGAGCAAAAATCCTACATTATTGGAGATGTCAATTTTGGTTCTATCTTTCCACTTTCCTCAATGCCTTTTATTTTTTATTATTTTGATTTATATAGGAGGACAAAAGAAGTTTTAAAAATTTTTCTTAAATTATTTTTATAAGGGGAGAAATGATGTATTCAAAATATTTTTAAATTTCATGCAATTTTTATTTCTTATTTGCTTATTGTTATTTGAATGATATTTTAAATGTGTTGATTTAAATATGTGTATTCATTTGAAACAAATAGGGGGAGAGACTATTTTATGTTATATGAACAAATTGTTTTGGAAAGGGGGAGTGATAATTGCTTAATTGATTAATCTTTTTGATGATAACAAAAAGGAGGAGAGTGTTGAATGTGTTTATTTGAAAGGGTTAGAAATTATTTTTACTCTTGCATGATGCTAACCAAATGACAAGGATGGAATCCTTAATCAATGTTGTTGTTCTTAATGTAGCACTTTAATTCTTCAAAGTTTTGTCATTATCAAAAAGGGGGAGATTGTTGGATCATGGGAGATCAACATTAAAGATCCTTTATGTGTTTTGATGATGAACAAAATGATATTGTTAAATCCTCACTCGAGTAATATGCCTATTCACTCGAGTAACATTTGTGCCTAGTTTATTTCACTCGAGTAAGCTAAGTTATCACTCGAGTAATGCATGAAGAACAGAGAAATGGGATATGAGCTGAAGCTACTCACTCGAGTAATAAGAAAAGTATCACTCGAGTAATCTATATGTCATATCACTCGAGTAACAAGAAGTGACACTCGAGTAATCAATGCATCAAATTACTCGAGTATCGAAATGTGTCACTCTAGTAAATCATCAACCCAAGAAGCTGTAACGATTATATATAAACTCCAACGGCTAGTTTATCAAATCCAACAGTTATATGGCTTGGAATGACTATAAATACATCAAGGAAGGACAAAATAATGTGGATGATCATATGGATTCAAGTCCCAATCATTTTCATCATTCCTCTCACTCCAAAACATCAAAATCAAGTTAGAGAGAAGATCAAGAGCATCAATCAAACATATGTACTCCTAGCATATAGCTTTTATTTTTTGTAAATATTTTGTAAACACTTTGAGAGTGAGAGAGGTTTGTTGTGAACCTAGAGAAAATAACATTGTGAGGCTTTAGAGGTATGAACCGGAATCAACCTTGTTGGCTTTAGATGTGTGAGCCGTAATAAACCTTGGTCTAAGGCTTTGTTGGATTGAGCCGGAATCAATCATCAAGATAGTGAAAATCCTAAGTGAGACTTAGGTAGTGGACGTAGGCATGGTTGGCCGAACCACTATAAATCTTGGTGTTGTTTTCTCTCTTACTTCAACTTACTTTCGCTCTCCAAATTCAATCAAGGCATCCTCGGGAAAATTCTCCAACAAATCTATTGATGGTGATGATTGTATGACTTGTTATTGATTGAATGATGTTGTGCTTAGCTACCACAATGTTGTTTTTGACAAGCCCAAATGATGAATTGAAAAATGAAGCTTGGTTTAGGTTTACAAGTATAAAACTTGTATGGTTTAGGATAGAGATATACCTGTGCCTACAAAGTGTTCGATGAAATCCCTCTATGATCCTAATGGGCCTAATTTGGCTGGGTGAGGCCTAAAAGACCTACCTAGGAGTGTAGGCATGCCTTGACTGACCTTGAAAGAGGCATTGGGTGATTGATGTGGAGAGAACACTCACACCCATTTCTTAAAATCCATTTCATTCATTTAGCAACTAAATCCTTGGTTTCATCTTGAAAGCCCTAATGTTTTCCTATTATTGATACTCATGTTTTATTACTTGCTTTCTTTTATTTCCAAAACACCAAAAATGATTCACTTGATGCTTTTTACTATTTTTCTTTGTTGATTGACCATAATTAGACCTGTTCCGTTGGATTCGATAGCCCTAGGGATACTCCCAAGGTAAAACTACAAGTCATACCATAATTGACCATAATCGATTCTCGTGCATTTGCGAGACACTGATCAAGTTTTTGAAGCTGTTGCCGGGGAACGACATATTTTTGTTGTCATTTTTCTTTTTATTTTACTTAATTGTATGTTTCTTTTACACTTGTAGGTATTTATGCTTTTGAGATGCACTAATAGCTTGGAAAATCAAAAAATTATTCCTTTGATTCTCGAGATATAAAGAGTTTTGAGGACAAACCGAGCAAATCAAAAGTGAGCAAGGATGGAAGGGATAGCTAGACCTCGAGGTGAGGTTGATGATGCTAGAGTTGAGCAAGCTTAAGGAGGTGGTAATGGAAATCAAATACCCATGAGGGTAGCTTTGAGGGACATCTAAAGATTGGTCATTGGAGATTCACCATCTTGCATTAGATTGAGTGATGGGGCAATGAATTATGAATTGAAGGCAATACACTTTAGCATGCTTCCATCATTCCATAGGTTATCATCGGAGGATGCTTTGACCTTTCTAAGTGAGTTTTACACCACCATCCAAACCTTCCCTTTACATGGCTTAACCGAAGATGAGCTAAGAATGAAGTGTTTCCCTTACACATTGAAGAATAGGGTAAAAACTTGGTTTATCAATTTACTAAAAGGATCATTGGGCATTTGGGAAGAGGTTTATGATAAATTCATGATGAGGTACTACTCCCCACAAAAGACCGTTAACCTTAGAAGTAAGATATGTTCATTTTCTCAATTGGATGGAGAGTTATTCTATGAAGCTTGGGAGCACTTTAAGATGCTTTTCACTAAATGTCCTCATCACCAATTTTCATTGGCTCTCATCACCCAATTTTTCTATGATGAACTCACCATGTAATGGCAAACCTTGGTGGATACGGCTTCGGGTGGCTACTTTGGAGACAAGACCGCCAATGAGGTTTATGACATCTATGAGATGTTGGCCACAAATTCACAACAAAAAGCAATTAGGTGACGAAGGGTGGACATGCATGAGGTAAATACTTCCACTTTTCCCGAATTAGCTTCAATGATTGATGAATTATCTAGGAAGATGAATTTGTTGCTCAAAAGAAATGCCTTGGTGAATGAGAAATGTGCTTATTATGGAGTGTTGGGACATGATGAGATGTCTTGTGGGATGGCCCAATGACCAGGTATTGTTTGTGATTAAATGAATTATGTGGGGGGATTCCCAAATGCTTAACCTATGAATGATTCATATTCTAATACTTATAATCTGGGTTGGAGAAACCACTCTAATTTTTCATGGAAAGACCCAAACACCACCACAAACCAAGACCTATGGGATTCCTAGGATACCAACCTAGACCTCTACCACCTTTCCAACAAAACCAACCCCAACCACCAGCCCAATAAGAAAGCCAAGACAAAAAGCCACCTTTGGAGGACATGTTTATGCAACTTATGTCTAAGATGGAGGCTAGAGATGCCAAGGTGGACAAGCCATTCAACCTTAACAAGCTACTATCCAAAACCTTGAAAGGTAAGTGAGTTAAATAGCCAAGACCATTTCGGATAGAGAAAAGAGGAAATTGCCAAGTACCTCTCAAGTTAACCCCAAAGAGTGTGTAATGACTATTACTTTTAGAAGTGGTAAGGAGCTTGAGGAGCCAAGTGTGAGGGAGGTAGCTAGCAAAAAGAAGGAGAAAGGAATTGGGGTGGACAAACCCAAAAATGGTGTGGAAGTTGAGGGAGACAAAATGCAACATAAAGAGCCACATTCTAACTAAAATAATAAGGTGAAACCTTATGTGCCCCTTATTCCATTCCCTTAACAGTTGAAGAGTCACACCCAAGCCAAGGAATTTAAGAAGTTCTTGGAGATGTTCAAGAAGTTAGAATTGAATATATCTTTCTTGGAGGCCATTTCTCAAATGTCAAATTATACTAGGTTCTTAAAGGAGTTAGTGGTCAATAAGAAGAGATTGGAGGAGTATGCTATGGTGGCACTTACCGAGGAGTGTAGTGAGGTTTTATTGAACAAATACCCTCCAAAGCTCAAGGATTTGGGGAGCTTTGTCATTCTTTGCACCCTTAGGAAGTTGGAAAATGTGGATTCCTTGTGTGATTTAGGTGCTTCGATCAACCTAATACCCTCATCCATCTACAAGAAGCTAGGGATTGGAGAACTTGCACCTACAGCCGTGAAAATCCAACTTGTGGATCGATCCATCAAGCAACCACTTGGAATTGTGGAGAACATATTGGTAAAAGTAAGAAAGTTCTTATTTCCTGCTATTTTTTATATTTTAGATATGAATGATGCTTCTGACACCCCTATCATACTTGGGAGATATTTCTTGACAATCGGTGGGGTGTTCATTGATTTGACTAAAAGGAGCATAATCTTTAGAGTAGGGAGTGAATGTGAAGAGTTCCATGTTTCTAAGAATATGCATACACATTTGCTTGATCATGATGAAAATAGGGTGCATTCTTTAGAAACATGTTGTTTGGTATCTAGACCTCTATCATTGAACCCTTTGAGTGTCACGCAAAGTGAGGAACAACCTAGAGAAAAACCACTAGTGTGTTCAAAGGATGAAGAGTTTGGAGAGAAGTCAAGTGCAAGAGGATGGGTAGATAAGAGAGGGTTGAGAGTAGAAGTGAGAAACCAATAGGGAAAGAGAGTGATTGTTGTTTGAAGGGTGGGTTCGTTGAGGGACAATATGTCTATTATTTTCCACCCAAGGATCACTTTCTTTATAACTCCAAAATTTCAAATGTAGTCCTTATATGATTTCAAAAGTGCATTCATTCGGTCATATAGACATCATTTTGCATAATCATAAACCAATAACTGTTTATGGGAAGCGTTTGAGATTTTTCAAGGGATCCACAACTAGGACTATTTGGCATCCTAAATAGTTCCTTTGTATACGTACGAAAAGACTTTAAACTAACTTATGTCCGCAATGATGTTAAACTATGGTTATCTTGCATTTGCATGTAGTATAGGTTTCAATTTCTATTGCCATTAGGGTAGAAGCACTTTTATGATTTTTTTTTGCATGTTTTTGCCAAAAATGGTGTGAGGGGTTATTCTTTTTATGCATGCATGTTATACCTCGCACCAACTCTAGGATTCATATATTTTTCTTTTTCCCCTAACATTTGTAGGTCCCATACTAATGATGGATTCGTGCACTAGAGGCAAGAAAGCAAGCAACAATTAGAGAATCTTTCTACCCTATACTTTTACTTTATTCTTTATTGTTGCCATAGAACTTGTCGTGTTCTTTGTGATTGTTTAGATTGATCTGGATTTATATTCTTGAACATTAAGGACAATGTTCGAAATAAGTGTGAGGGAGGAGTTTATTGATTGCTTAATGCTTAATTGTTTATATTATCTTTGCTTGTGGGTGATTTTGTGATTTTGCTTAAAAATGCTTGAAATTTTTGCTTGAATTATGCGTTTGATTTTTTTTTTAAAATGCATCGAATTTGCAAAGAATAGAATTTTGATTGAATTGGTTGGAGGATTTTTGTAGTGTGTTAGTATACTTTTAACATGATTAATTGGGGAATGCATGCTATTTGTTGAAATTTGTTTTTGTAATTTGACATTTTTAGGTTGTAAGGTTGAGAGTTTCTTTATCAACTCCTTTAATCTATATGTAGGGGCATAAAAGAGGTTTTCAAGCTTGTTACTAGGTTGTTTTTGAACAAATACGCTTGAATGATTGAATTTTGTATTTGAAAACTTTGGAGTAGACTTGGCTTTGAATTGGATGAAAGGTGCTTAGTTACGAGACAATTTCTCTCTTTGAGGGTGAACTTAAACAAGGACAAGCTCATGGGTTTGAACCTTGTGGTGGAAAATGTTAGTATACTCGAGGAATCATAAATAAGTATTTTTACATAGGGACCTTTAATTCGCTGACTGTGTTTGTAGCAGTCAAAATAAGAGAGAAGTGATCATTAAGTTATTGCAAAAGAGAAAAAAAAAACAAAGAAAAAAAAAAGAAGAAGAAAAATAAAGAAGCACCTAGGAATGAAAAGTGAATGAACAAGACCAAGTTTGCTCCAAAAACAAAGGAAATTGTGTTTGAACCTAGTAATAGGGGAGATAAGCCTTATAGATGCTAGTGAATTAGGGGATTTGATAGATAAACTCTCGAAATTGCAACTTCTCAATGCCAAGGTTTGATGTTTTATAAATAATGAATAGCGTTGCCTTTTCCTCTCTTAATCATTTTATTTGCATACTTGCATAGTATGCGAATTCTCTTGCCTCTTTGATTTATATTGTATTCTTGTCCCTGGATTTTGAATTGGTTTGCTTAAGGACAAGCAAATGAGTAAGTGTGGGGGAGTTTGATGTATGCTAAATTTAAATATTAATTCAAGCAAGAATTTATCCATTTTCATCCTTTAAATCATGACTTTGTGGTGGAATTCTTATGATATTTGTGATAATTGTAGGATGTTGAATTTAGGCAGAAATGAGTGGAAAGAGGTGCAAAATGAAAAGGCCCAAAGAAAACCCACGAAAAGATGAAGAAAATGAAGAATTCATGAAGCAGAGATGTTGCACGGCTGTGCAACTCAACTTGCACGGCTGTGCAAGCCATGTTTCAAGACCATGCAACTCACAAAAAGAGGTGCATTTTGATCCAGACATCTTGGATGGCTGTGCAACTCAACTTGCACGACCGTGCAACGCTACAGTGAGGAGAGATAAAAAGATGGAAGACACCAAATTTGTGAGGACCAAAGGTACAATCAAGGGATATCTTTTGACAAATACTCCTAGGGTTTATGGCAGACCAAATGGACTATAAATACTCCTCTTAAATCCATTTTTGGCAACCTTGGATTTTTGCACGTTAGAGAAGAAGAATCATCCTCCATCAATTTCCAAAGAAGATTCAAAGCATTAAGGAGGAGAGAGAGAAGAGGATTGAGGAGGCTTCCATCATCTATTGATACAAGATTTCTTCTTCCTTTTTATTTCCTTTTTCTTTGTTTGGAATCATGTTTAGGTTTTATTTTTATTGCTCTATGCCTAGCTTTGCAAATATGTTAGCTTAAACCATTATTATGGTATTAGAGATGCAGATCTTGGATTTATGTTGCTTTAATGGATGATTAATGTTATGGGTCTTGTGTTTTAATGTTAGATCTATTGTTTTGATGCTTTAATTGTTAAATCTATTGATGGTGATGATTGTATGACTTGCATTGATTGAATGATGTTGTGCTTAACTACCTCAATATTGTTTTTGACAAGCCCAAGTGATAAATTGAAAAATGAAGCTTATGTTAGGTTTACAAGCATAAGACTTGTATGGTTTAGGATAGAGATATACTTATGCCTACAAGGTGTTTGATGAAATTTTTCTATGATCCTAATGGGCCCAATTTGGCTAAGTGAGACTGAAAGGACCTACCTAGGAAGTGTAGGCACGGCTTGCGTGATCTTGAAAGAGGTATTGGGTGATTTATGTGGAGAGAACACTCACACCCATTTCTTAAAACCCATTTTCATTCATTTAACAACTAAATCATTGATTTAATCTTGAAAGCCCTAATGTTTTCCTATTATTGATGCTCGTGTTTTATTACTTGCTTGCTTTTATTTCCAAAATCCCGAAAACAATTCACTTGATGATTTTTATTATTTTTGCTTTGTTAATTGACTATAATTATATTCGTTCCCTTAGATTCGATAACCATAGGGATACTCCCAAGGTAAAACTACATCGCTTCTAGTGCACTTGCGATACACTAATCATTTATATCTAGGACTGACACATACGAGGTTCAAATGTTTGAGGTATGGTGGTCCCCAACGATTAGATGTTTTTCTCAATCGAGTAACAAAAATAGTCCACTCGATTAAGCCCTTGTCCAAAACTGAGCTGAAGGCCAACATAGTCTTCTCACTCGAGTAATAAGGAAGCTCACTCGAGTAATGCATTTCCTCACTCGAGTAAGAATGTCTGATAGAGCATTAAATACAGGGTAGCTCTATCTCACAATAACTTTATTTAATTCTCCAACGACTAGAAGGACTTGGAAAATTATAAATAGTCTCAAAACACTTCAGAGAAGCCAATGACAACAACTTGCCATCATATTTTATATTAAAAATCTCTCTCTTGCTCTCATTTGCAAATCATACACCAACCTCTCAAGAGTGACCTAGACATGCAAATTTCCTGTAACTTAAGAGTGTTCATTTTAGATTTCTTTCTTCTTTGTTAAAATTATTATTGTATTCCTAAGGGAAGAGTTATCTTGATTGTCTTGAAAACAAAAATTGTATTGTAAGAATGTTTAATCTTGCACCCATTGAAGCAAGATGTTGCAGTGGTTGCCTTCGCACATTGAAGAAGGAAGACAGAGTAGATTCAAACTCTTAAGGAGAAGTTTGAGAAATGGATATAGGCTAAGAGGGTCGTACCACTATAAATATTGACATTGATTTCTTTATCATTATCTCTTAGATTGTCATTTCGGGATAACAAGAATAAATGAGTTAAGAAAATGACATCTAATAAAATTTGCTACGTGTCTAACTTGTACGAAAAATAATAGGAAATGACCATTACAATGAAAGAATCACAATGACACCATTCAAGTAATCTTCTGTAATATTTGATTCTCCTTATACTCCCCCTCAAGATGAGCCCTAGGTGTATGAATGTTTAGCAAGCTCATCTTGGATAATAATGTATAGAAGGATGGAGCAGTGAGAAACTTCAAGAATATATCTGCTAGTTGCTCCTTTGTATGAACATAAAGTGGATCAGTGATACCTACTGAAATATTTTCTCTATTAAAATTGCAATCCACATCTATATGCTTTGTCCTTTCTTGGAAAATGAGATTTTTAGACATATGCAAAATGGATTGGTTGTCACAAAACAGTGGCACAAGTTGCATATGTTGAAATCCAAATTCTACCAATAATGAAAGAAATAAAATCACTTCACAACATCAATTTGCCATCGCCCTATATTCTGCTTCAGTTGAACTCCGTGCTACCAACATTTATTTGTTGGACTTCCCACTCACCATAGAAGTTCAAAGTAGTACGCATAACCCACTTGCATGTTTTCTTGTGTTTGGGCATTTAGCCTAATCACTGTCTGGATAAGCTGCCAGTTGCAGAGTGGAAGAAGCAGAAAATAAAAGTTCTGGACATGAGCTTTCTGGAGATGTACCATTGCGGGCTTATCCATGAACTGTGAAAGCACGTGTACTGCATAAATTATGTCTGGTCTCTAGAAGTTCAAGTAAAGTAGTTTTCCAACCAGTTGTCTATCAGATAGTCACTTTGCTGCAACTTATTGTTAACATCCATAGGATTAGCAACCGTTTTGCATCCCAAGAATACATACTCATCAAGCATAGCAAGAACATACTTTTTCTGGCTAAGCAAGATGCCTGATTATGATCTTGCCAATTCTAGCCCAAGAAAATAGTATGGAGACCCTACATCTTTTAGCTTGAATGTATCGGCAAGGAAGGACTTAAAAAAATCTAAAGCATAAATTGAATCACTACAATTAGGATACCATCCACATACAAAAGTACTTAATTCTATTATGATCAATGACAGTTAAAGAAAATAGGGAATAAATAAGCTTTTGACTGTTTAAAACCATACTTAACAAAGCATTTGTTAATTTGATATTCCACTTGAGGCTTGTTTGTGTCCATGTAATGACTTGCTTGAGCCCAAACTTTTCACCTAATAAGGTTACTAAATTGAGATCTTTCATAGCTTTAATTTGTTTAAGATCAAATGACAACAAAAATTTAAATGCAATGTATAACAACCGCCTCACCTTCACTCGTCTTGTGGCAAAAACCTTGTGTATCAATTGATCAAACGAATAATATGGAAATAAATGGTCATGCCATTCAGAGTATAATCGAAGTGGATTACCCAAATTGCAACCTAAAAAAGTTCAAAACCCACAAATTGAAATTTCAGAAACTTTAATTTTTAACCAAAGAAAGAAAGAAACAAAATAAAATACAAAAAAAAATCCAACAAATTCAGCAATGAACCAGAAATAATCACAATTATAATACAAATTCAACAAATTGTACTTTTTGGCAGCCCTTATTTACAACAAAAAGAAAAACTAACAAATCCTAAATTTTCAAATAAATCGAAATCACAATACTAGTAAATAACAATCAAATAACCAAATAAAAATACACAACTGGAACTATAGTAATCAAACAGTGCAACGTAGATTTGAAATATATATATATATATATATATATATATAAAGAATAGCAGATGGGTCGCGGCCTTACAGGAGGACAGCAGAGGCATAGACGGACGACTTGACGGCAGTGATGAACTCCTCACTCTCGCCAGTCGCCTCTCTCTCTCTCTCTCTCTCTCTCTGCCTATCTCCGTCTCTTGCCTCTCTGCTCTGTGACTCTGCCTCTCTCTCGTCTCGACTTCACTCACTTTACTTTAATGTTTGGCCCTTCCGCTCCTCAAACACTTTTTGTTTCAAATCAGACTTTATTTTTTTTTCTAAAAAAAGGCCGAAACGACGCTTAAAAAACAATAAAGGTGGGGTCGTCTTCTTCGCGATGACCCCTGCCTTTAAGGGGGATGAGAGTTGCTGGAGGCCCAAAGGGCAGAGGGGTCGGCGACGAAGGGGTGCTAAGGGCCCGTTAGACCTCCGGTGGGGTCGGCCAATCCTGCCCGACTCCACCTCCCTTTGCCTAATGATGTTTCTACTCTGATTAAACTGCATTATAGCGTTAGAGACTTTTGGGTTTTCGAAACGTTAACACAGATCAAATAAGACATTTATGCCTTTAATTTTCAGCTTTGCTTCCTTTTATACAATGTTTTATCTTTTGCCCTCTATTTTGCCCAATTGAAGCGTTTCATTTAGATGATCTTTCATATCAACTCCACAACCCAGATTTTTCATTTATAAATTTCTTCTCTTCATTCTCTTTCTCTCTTAACATTACACATATTAAATAGATTTGATTTAATGTACTATTTAATTATCATCTTCAAATTACTTTTAAATATATACTGCATATGTTAACCCTGAACTTATGATGGTTTTCAAGGTTCTGGTTCAATCATACAATTGTTTGCTTGTGTTTATTGCCGACCACTGTTACAGGAAGTTTTGGAGGCACAAATAGTGAAACAACAATGATTTTAGTTGTATTTTTCAATATATTGGAATTTTTCTTCTTCATGTTTGCTGTGTTGTTAATAGCTCCCCGCAAGAATAGCATAGAACTGTATGAGAATTGCGAGAGAGAGTAGAGAAGGCATTGTAGTTTTCTTACAGGGAGTTTGGTTAACAGTTTTTATTTTTTATATAATTCAGTTGAAAGTTTCTATTTCTCTTGGTTTTCATTGTATGGAGCTTATGTCACCCTGTTTTATTCAAATTGGTTATTTTCTGAAGTTTTGCACTGTTGTTGAAATAAAAGGGTAGACTCTCTTTTAAAATTCTGATCAGCAAACTTCCTGCTCCTATTTTTCTTGGTTATCAATACTATTTGCTCGTATTTAAGCCATGCTCATCGAAGAGTTTGATACAATGGCTCAAATGAATGTTTTTCAAATTCTAATCAGCAGCTCTTTTAAGTTCTTTCAAAAAGATGTGTAAGTAACTAATGGTTACTCATAGACACTTCAAGACACAAAAGATGGTGCAGAAGAAGGTGTTAATTGTCAGTGAAATTGATGCTACAGCATTTTAAGTGCCATTTGCTGGAATACAAGATATGATCCACCAGTTTGCAGCAAAAACAAAAGGCTCCATTCACACCTTTCAAGACTTTGTGCCTCCATGTAATCATATGAATCATATCAGCAAAGCTGAATGTACTCTGTAGTCGATCATCACACCAGAAATAGATTAATTACATTACCAAATCCACGTAGAGCAATAGCAGTTTCGGGAATTAGGAGAGCTTATACATGCTTTAAAATGTCAACACTACCGAGATGTTTTAGTTTTTGCTACATGAGAACCAACTTTTTGTTGAGAGCATTATATTTCAAGACAAGCCATTTTGTAAACTGAAAAGATTATTTCATCTAATTGTAGATTTGAGAATCTGTAAGCAGAATATTATCCTTGAAGAAAATTGTGGTGGCTGTGAAGCAAGGGATGTGGTATCTTGGAATTCAATTTTTACAAGATGGTACTTATCGGAAAAACAAAATCAAGATTGTGAAGCTTTAGTTAGACTATTTTTGCTTTTGGATATGTGGAGGAGGAAATGTGCTTGATGCAATTGTATTTACGTTATTTTAGAATTCAAGAATTATGAATTTTTTGTTATATTTCAATAATCATAAAGGGCGGCCATTTGACTAGTTTCTGAATGTTCGCAAATTTGTACTCCACTAGCCATATTCGAGCACTAGAGCGGAATTCTTGTGGCATGTTCAGGTCTAATCGGTTGCGGTCGAGTGTTGTATATTGAGGGATATCTATGTTTACTAATTTAATTAAGTGAAAATCTATTTTATTTGAGCTTATTTTAATCTTTGTGTGCAAGGATTTTTTTTCTTTTACTTTTATTACAACATTAAGTATTTATAATAATTTCACATATAAACCTTTCAATTTGTAGAAAATTTATCATTGTTTTTTTTAATCAGTGAATAAAGACAAAGACACTAATTATATCATGTTTGACTTCTCGTATTCATAAGCGAGTATATTAAAATCAAATGAACAATCAACACAAGTACTGATCTTGTTGACGTAGCACTACCAAGAGATGAATATAGTTCATAGAAGCCGACAATCACTGCATATGAAAGAAATGGGATTCTAACTCACGATGTAGCCTAACCAAATTAATTAGGAGTAAATTTGAAACCACTCGACCACTTTCTCCGCTGGTAGCACCTTTATCATTGTTATTATTATACCAGTTCATTCTGATAATAGCTGATACGGTGATAGCATAAATAAGTTACCACTACATGAATAATTTACTGCCATGTTACAATTTTGATGACAGATTGGGTAGAAATTATTTAGCCAAAAGTAACAGATGAAGTTTCAAGTTACATATATAACAGATGAAGTTTCAAGTTACATATATGTATTCTCTGGCAAGCAGATAATAAAATAAGAGAAAGGAAATTTGAATGCGGTATTAACGGTAATAAAGACCACTCATGCAATGCAAAGTATCTGACATGACATACTACTCCCCTTCCCCTCAAGATGAGTACACAAGTAACCCAGTAAAAAGTTACGGAGATTTTGTGGAAAAATCTGCAGGTTGCGCATGACATATCGTAAAAATGCCTGCGGCAACCTTCTACTGGAAAAATGAAGTCCAACTCAATGTATTTGGTCCTTTCTTGAAACACAGTTTGTTCGTAGTAAAACTGCACAAAAAGCATTACTAGTGGAAAGACGTTAAGAAGAAAGAAAATTTTAAATTCTGTTTGGTTAATTTACGGGTTTATAAACCATCTTATTTGATAAAAAAATCATGTTGAATTATTAGCGTTTGTTATTATACTCTTAGGCACATTTTAGTTTTCTAATCTAATTAAATATTTTAAATTTTTATATTGTCTTTTAGGTAGAAATAGGTTTAAATTTTAAGTTTTATTAATGTTTTTCATGATATCCATATTAAAATATAAGCTCATTACAACAATTGTGAAGAATTGATTATGTAATATTTTTTAAAGTCATTTTATTTGCTTTCGTCGGAAATCAAATTCTTGACCTCTTAATATTAGAGAAGACTCCAGTACTAATGAATTGTGAACTCATTATTTTATGTAATTTCTTTTTACTTATCTAAAACTATCTAATTTGTCATTTTATGATGACGTTTCTTTTTTATAATTCAATATTTAGTAATTAATTGTTGCCCTCTCTAATGTTAATTTTCTAGTTATCCCTTGGATAATTTAAACTTACCATTGAGGATGATAAGTGTTACTGTTTGTTTTGCCCTTAGATAAAAGTGTGCTTTTTTATACTCATAAAAAATTAGATAGATTGTAAACTGAGAAATCGTATTAGTATATATGTTCATACTCTACAATTGCCATCCTTAAATTTCATAGGAAAAAGTAGACTTTCTTCATACTTATTGAGTTTTTTTTCGCAAATATGCAATAATTAGTATATAAAACCATTATTAAAATGTACACCAAAAATAAAGAATAAAAGACATTATATTGCATGGGTGTTGTTCAGTATTCTCCAAAAAAATTTATGATATTTATTTATGTTGTTGCCTCAGCCACTAACAACAATTGAGAGTTGGAAAGTTGAACACATGTGTAATATCTCATATTTTTCTCCGATTGAATTTTCGGGTAGAAATTTTTTTTCTCTTTGTTAAATGAATTTTTTTAATTTTGTAATTAATGGTATATATTTTATTAGTTTTATAAAATTTGATATGGTCAAATTTTTGTTGATTTTATTATTTTCAATTTGTTTAGTAAGGAAATATTTTGTTAATTTTTATTAATTATTCTGGAAATTTTCTATTAAATTTCAAATTTTATTTTTGAAATTTAAAAGGTTAATTTTGAGTTTAAATGTTAATTGGGTATTTAATAAAGTTTATAAATGATTTGAAAGTTTTTATTAAGTGAAAAATGGTTTGAAATTGAAAACAAAAATCGGGAAATAAGAGAGTGAACTACCGGTCGTTCAGCGTCCAAACGGCGCGTCGTCTGGTGTTGTATACGATGTCGTTCGGATGATAAGAAAAACGACGCGTCGTTCGCTGGAGTAGGGAGCTGTCGTTCGACTTTTTTGGAGTTGACTCTTTTGGTAGCAAACGACCTGTCGTTTTGGGTTTGGGTTTTTATAACCCATCCGACTCGACCGACCAAACCAACCGACATTCATCTTCTTTATTCGTCGACCACTGTTCACGAAACCCAGAAAAAACGTCTCTCTCTCTTCGGGATTCTCTCTCTCTTCGTTACTCTTCCATTCCCACACCAAGATAAGGTGGTTTTCTCTTTCTCTCACCTATTCTTGCTTGGTTTTATGGTTAAACCGATGGGTTTGTGTGAGTTTTGGGTTTTTCGCCGAAAATGGAAATTAGGGTTCAGATTTTTGTGATTTTGGATGTATTTGAGTTGGTTTTTGTTGGATAATGATAGATTGAGGTTAAATGAACATTAATTTAGCTTAAAAATGGAGATTTGTTGATTTTTTCATTAATTTTCATTTTGGTCCGAAAATGGAGATTTCGGTTTGAGATGATTTTGAGGTTCTAGAATGAAACCGAGGCTAGATTTAGGTTCAATGGACTGAATAGAGTTGATTGGAACTATCGGGAACATCGAGTTATGCTTGGTTCGGGATTAGAGACCATTTGATGTGTTTTTGTAATGAAAGGACTAAGTTGTAAATTTTAAATTTCTCTGAATAAATTCAGGGACTGAACTTGATATTGTGCATAGTGAAAGATTTGTAATTTTGAAGAACTCAGGGTAAATTTGTAATTTTTGAAAATGTTGAAAATTGAGGTTTTAGTTGTAAATTGAATTATTTTGAGGATTTAATTATAAATTCTAAAATTTTTGGGTTAATTATTAATTTCTAGAATTTTTGGAATTAATTATTAATTTTCGAGGTTTTAGGGACCAAAGTGTAAATTTACGAAGGTCGGGGACCAAATCGTAATTTTACATATATTTTGATTTTTGGGACGAGAGTGTTAGATCTTCGACCGAAATAAGCTTTCGGTCGTCGTTTGAACATTTAAGTTTGCATATGCATGTGCACGTATTTCGGTGCAACCACAGTACCGGCATCGTGTCTTTGATTCTGCTTTGATATTTGTTTCAGGTTCGTGTTCCGGTCAGCCAGGTTGACCAGCCACCAATGGAGCTTGAAGGGGCCATTTAGCTTGGATTTCCAGGTGAGTGAAATGGTAGCTTCAAACACATAGGTTGTGTCTCCAAAGCTATATTGTTTTGGCTGTGTCAGAACCTTTGCATGTAATTAGGAATTATTAAAGGATCGAGAAAAGTCTAAAAGCTGTCTGTATGAAACCTTTGTTGAGCAATTGGAATTTTCCTCTGAAAATTTCAATGGTATTTAAAAATAAATATTAAATAGAACATGTTTGGTTGGAATTTAAGAATACTTTCTAAACATGT
>CAODLS010928387.1:0-12238 GCA_948243855.1 Flueggea neowawraea | reverse complement strand
TCAATGATCTACGACAACCATTTCTGCTAAACCACTACTACATTCATTATAATCATAACAAAATAAAGAAGGACATGAAGAAGAAGAAGAAGAAGAAGAAGAAGAAGAAGAAGAAGAAGAAGAAGCAAACCTGGTTAATTGTGTTTGGTCTCCACCCAATCCCACCTTGTGAGGATGTTTCGATTGTAGATGTCGTTGGAACGTCCCATAGCCCCCTCCATGATTGAACTTGTACACTTGCGAGCAATAATTACAAGAAACGTCAAATTTATTATCACCTTTAGACGTTTTCTTAAAATGCACTTTGAAAATGTCGGAATTATGAACTCTTCCTCCTGCTCCCCCCTCTTCCGTGGGAATTGGTTGAGTTTCACTCTCCTGTGTTCCGACATTTTCAATTTCAATATTTTCAAAATTTCTATTTTCACCAAAACTTGCCATTCTTTAAAAAAAATTATTTTGCAAAATATAACTCTAAAAAATACAATAAAAATTAAGTAAAGTAATTATACTAAAAAATAATTTTGAAGCAAAAATTTCACAAAAATGAATATTTTTGTATTTGGTAAAAACAAAATCTAGAAAATAATTGAGAGAAATATGAAATTATCAATAAATAATAGCAATTTGAGAGTGGTAAGACAGTTGAGAAATTGAGAGATAGTAGAAGAAATTGAGAGAGAATTGGTGTTGAGATTTGTGATGAATGTTGAGGTATTTATAAAAGAAAAAAATTGAAAAAAAGGGGAAAGAGTCGTTTGGCAACGGTCAAAACTGGCAATTCTGACCATTGGAACCGCCGGTTCGGAATCGGCGGTTCGAAATCGTGCGAAACCGGCTGTTCCACGTTTGGTACCCCTGAACCAGAACCAGTCCGTGAACTGCTGATTTTTACTGCGCAGTTCACGGTTCCTGTCCGGTTTTCAATGGGTTTGACAGGTCCAGTTCCAATCCGGTTTGCTGGTTTCGGGTTGGTTTGGCCATATCTAGTTGTAACAGGTTGCTGATCAGAAATCGGCTGGCTTCCAAGGTTGCTTAGATGGGTTGTTGTCATAATGGCGGATTTTATTGTGGCCGGTGACCAGTCAGGATGAGAGGCCTTGAGCAAAGCAGCAATGCCACTAAGATGAGGACAGGACATTGAAGTTCCTGAAATTATGTTGAATTCTGATGTGGGGTTTGTGCTATTATCATAAGTCGTAGGCCAAGTAGCTAGAATGCTCACTCTAGGGCCTATAATGTCTGGCTTCAGGATTCCGGGACTCGCCTGACTAGGCCCTCTTGAAGAAAATATGGCAACCTGAGGAGCTTTTGAGATCCCAAGTACAGTTCCATTGGACGATATTGTCGCCATTGGTTACGAGGTGGAGTTTATGTAGGATTTGATGACTAATCCATCGATGTAACCCACATGTGATGCTGGAAGCACTTGACGCATGGCAAAGGAAGCATTAGCGAAAAGTTCATTATTCATCAGAATCATGGCAGCACCACCATTGTCCTTCACTTCTTTCCCTTTGAAAACAAAGGGTACTAACCCTCCAATCTCACACAATACTATCTTTCCTTTCACATCAACATCTTTCAATGATGGAGCGCACAATGCTGAGGATTGATTACCATTCACGCAAGTGATAACAAGTGGCAGGCTTGTGGATGGAAAGTCCGCGGACTTGGATATTGATTGACCTATTAGCTCTAAATTATTTCCAAGTAACACAGTTGATCTAATCTCTCTGTCCACAGTACTTGCTCCAACTGTCAAAATCCATGGCGCCTCATTCGCCAAAGAACTGCTGTTAGGACTAGAATTTGCTGCCGAGCAACTCACAAAGATACCTTTCTGAATAGCCCCAAATGATCCTAATGCAATTACATCATCATAGAATGGAGTCGAAGGACCTCCAAGGGAAAGGGAAAGAATGTCAACACCATCTTCAACTGCAGCATCCATGGCCGCCAATATAGCACTATCTTCACAACCTTCACGACCGCAAAATTTGTACATAGCCAAATGAGCTGACGATATATTTCCAACCTTCACAACCTTTCACTGGACTACCTGCTGCAATACTGGAAGTATGAGTTCCATGTCTGAATGAATCCACTGAAGTGCCTGAATTGCTGAAATACCTCTCCCCAATTAACTTGAAGTTACACCATGTTGTATTAAATTCGCATTTCCCTTTCCATTTCGCTGGTGGAGGATCCATTCCTTCATCGCTAAATGAGGGATGATCTGGTGCTATTCCAGTGTCTACAACTCCAATAATCACTCCCTTTCCATAATTCGAGCTTTTCCAAAATCCATAGTTCTGGAACAAACCCAAGAAGTTCGGAGTATGTGTTGTGTGTAAATTCAACACCCTCTGCGGGCGAGCTAACACGAATCCTTCCATTCCCTCCATCACCTTAACTTCCTCTGCTGTTAATCTTGCTGCAAACCCTGTAAAAACATGGCGGTAGGAATGCACCAAGCGGTTTTCGCTCAAGTTCGAGGTGGTAACAGGCATGAATGACTGATACCATGCGTCCAAATCCCGAGACTCCATGGACGCAAGGCCTTGTGGCTTGTCTATAAAGACAATGTAAATCTGAAGATTTTCTTCTGCTGTGGTTGTTTGAGAGCAACTGACTAGTACTGAAGTGCCAATTAGAAGCACTAGAATCAGGTTTAGTGACAATTTGCACCTTCTGTTCTCCATGTTTGCAAGAGAACCAGAAAATGCTGGTAGTTTCGTAAACATGTTCTCTACCAGAGTGTATATATAGAGGTATTGTCTGTAAGAACTGGATCGTAATGTACAAAATTTGCCGGCAAAGTTCGAACTTTGAAGTAACTTGCGTTTGGATCTTTGCACAGTATACAAAGAAATATTCTTGCGACATATTTAACAGCTTCCCAAAAATTTATGTAGAACTTCGTAATACCCGACGTTGGATCAGTTAACTAAAAATTTATGTTTAAATTTATGTTAAACAAGTCTTGTTTCACGCTCTTTTCTGTTTGGAGCCTGCTCTGCTCTTATGTTGACTGCGCATGTGTTCATATATCTTATAAGACCAACAAAAAACAAAGGAACAAGAACCATCTCTAAAGAACTTATTAAAATTAAGAGGCTGAGAATCTTGTTCATGGAAACTGAAGATATGATGTGATTAGTTTTAAACAGAAACTGATTCAAAATAAGATTAGCAAATATTGGCTGTAAGGTTCAATCTTTTCTTGATTTTTATTTCAGTTCAATGGAACATATGATTTAGCCATCTGGCCTAGGAAGTTTGGAGTAGACTTCTAACACAAAAATATTAAGCAATTATCAACAACTAACTGCTTTAAACTGACGAGTAACTTGAGAGACTAGGTGTAGGAACAATACATGAACTGGTGCAGAATGCTCACCGGTCTCTTGACATTTTAAAGAGTAACATGCCCGCCACCATAACAAACCAAAACAAGTTCACCTTGCTGATTGACACGCATTGATGCCACAGCGGCATGAGAAGATCTCCATGCAAAGCAAGCCTGTAAAGATTGTTAGCACCAGTACAAAAGTATTCTAAACTAGCTGACCCTCTCCTGACATCCTCAAGACTAAACGGCTGAGCACCTGCTCTCTCCTCCCGGTGCATAGTGCAAACCAGTCGAAACCTGGTTCTCTTCAGGCTCCAGTCAAATCAAATGACTTCTTAGCAGACTTAGTTTCTTTCTCTTTTGCTGATCTCACTTCCCAACTGCCCAATACTCTCCTCTATGGCTCTACCATATCCAGAATTTCACTTTCTGCCACAATAGATCAATCAACCACATCATATGTGCACTAACAGATTCATCAGGTCACGGTGGGTGTAGTGAAATGCAATCAAAATAATTATTGCAGAATAGTGAGTTTGGAACAATTCGAGACACATCCGAATCATCTTTCTAGGTTAACCAAAGCACAATTGAAAACATGCTTTCAGCTTGATCACGAATCCACAATTGAAGCTTATACATTAGTACAGTTGCAGGAAAAAAACACATCCAATGGCATTGACCAAACACCTTCATCATTACCAATAAATATCTTCACCACAATGATGAATAGATAACAGATAAAAAGATTCAAAAAGCAATAAACAAGTACTAATATATATCTCAAAAATCATATCTGAAAAAACTCAAAAGTTGGAGTTCAACAACAAAGACTCTCAAAAAAGCCTACAATCTCGAACCCAAAGCATTTATAGTGACACAAATACCAAAAAGATTCAAAAGGTAAACTACTCTTAAACTACTAACACAGGTTGATGATGCCAAAAAGAACTCTAATCAAACAAGCCGAATCCCATATCGTCATCGCTCTCTTCTTCAGGCTCCTCCTGTAAAACAAGGCAACAAAATACTAATCAGAATCCAAAACCCTTTTTATACAAACAACAACAAATTCAACAAAACTAAGATGCTATATTACCTTCTTCTTCTCCTCAGCTGGTGCAGCGGCAGCAACTTCAGCAAAACCGGCAGCTCCCCCAGCAGGGGCTGAGAAGGCTACAGGGGCACCACCGCCTGCAGCGCCAGCGCTGAGGATGAGATCATCAATGTTGCGCTTCTCGGCAAGCTTGGCAAACAAACCGGGCCAGTAGGAGTCAACTTTCACATTAGCAGCGGCAAGAACTGTTGCAATTTTCTCCGCCTATTAACAAAAGTTAAAGAATAAAAATTCCCTTCTCAAAGATCAACCATAACTAGAACTCTAGAATCAAAAAAAAAAATCGGGTTCATCTATTTTCTCAGAAATGGAACAAATAGGTAACAAATCCTACGAGCTAACGACACAGCACCGGTAAGAATAACAAAAACAATCTTAAACAAAGAACAGAGTCACCAAGTAGGGTTTGAAAGAAGATACAGTGACGGGGATGCCATCGTCGTGGAGAGCAATAACGGCGTAACTGCAAGCGAGTTCCCCGACCGACATTGTTTTGTCTGCAACAAATCGAGGAGCACAAAAATAAAAGTAAAAACAATAATCACTAACACAGCAGAGGAGTAACTAAAATCCATTGTTCTTGCCATAGCCATAACCGTCAATCTATCTCACCTTTGATGAAGAAGATCTGTGGGCGAGAGATTAGCGTCGAGAGATACAGCAGCAGCTCAGAAGGGACGGCGGATGAATGTGCGATTAGGGTTTTGGGTGATCTATATATACAGATGTATTCGGTTTAAATTTTTTTGTAATTTTTATCAAATTCGGCCTATCTTTTCAAACTAAAACTTTTATTAAATGTGCAAATAGATATATTATTTTATTTTATTGGACATGAAATTTTTTATTATCATTTTGTATTTTCATTGCCTTTTTTATGAATAACGTAAAAAATAAAAATAACACTAGTTTTATCTCCAAATATTATCTCAGATACTTTAAATTTATTTTTTTATAAATATTCAAAGTTGTAAAAAAATAAAAATTAATATTAAAGTTTTTATCAATTTTTTTTTCATATTTGTTTATTTTCTTAATAAAAAATGAATATTGATCAAAATGTTAAATATCTTAGTGAAAAATAACATATGTCATATAATTAGGTTGTCAAATATCAATTTTTCTATAAAATTATATTCTGTTTTTATATATTATATAGATGAAAAGTGAATATTAATTAAAATATTAAATATCTTAATAGAAAGTGACACATGTCATATAATTAGAATACTAAATATTAATATTTTATAGAATTCTATTATATTTTTATATATTATTTAGATATATAGATTCTCTTTATGTCAGGAATAACTTATTACAAAATCTTTGCTAATTAAATATTGGTCCATTTTTGCAATTTAGTTTGATAGATTTTATTTTGGGTAATTATGTTAGCATTCCTAAGGTTTATCATATTTTGTGATTGTCATTGTGTTCCTAAGTTTTCAAAATATTGTGATTACGTCCTGGGATTAAACGTCGTCAGGCAAAGGTAACAAAAAACTTTAAAAGACAATTTTACCCCTTGGACACATTATAACCATTAAATACGTCATAACTCCTTCTTCCTCTCTCATCTCCCACACTCTCTCTTAAACCTTTGTCCACCGTCTTCCTCTCTAAACCTTCACATTTATCTTCCTTTCCTCTCACCATTGCCACCCCTTCTCTCTCTCACTCACCACTGTCTTCTCCCTCTATGCAAAACCCACCCAATTCACCTTTTCCTTTCTTCTCACTTTCAAACTCATCCAAGAAAAACCCAATCACAAGCGGAGGAGAGATCTCAACTGGGCCACAACACTGCGAGTAGAGGATAAGGCACTAACAGATCTCTCTCTCTCTCTCTCTCTCCCTTCTCTCACTATACCTGTTGGCTTCTCTTTTCGACCACCACAAATCAAAATCGACTACACCCGTCAGCTTCTTAGAATTGAGCCTTTGGAGCTTAAATTCCCATGTGGATTTTCTCTTTCGTGTAATTTATTTTGGATCTGTTGCTTCTTTGGTCGATTTCTATTTGTGGTTTTGATTGGTTTTGTTTTTTTTTTTTTTGATGTTTTTGTCAAATTAATGGAGATTTGTTGCTTAGGGATGGTGGCAGCGGTGGGGTGAGAGAGAGAGAGGTGGAAATTGAACGAGAAGAGATGGTGGCGGTGGGTTTACTTAGGGATGATGGAACAAACGAGGGAACTCCATCAATTTCTACCAACACAATAGCGGATCGAGAAGGGGGTGGATGGTGAGTTAAGAATTTGAATGGCATTTTGGGGGATTTTGGTGCATTTGTGAAGTATGAAGCAAAAAAAAAATTTACTCTTTATTTCTAGTTGCATGTCTCTTTTTTTTTTTAAACTTTTGTTGCTTCTTGTTGTTAATTGAGAAATAAATGATAATGAGTTGGTTAAATTGGAACTTTTGATTGGCTTTGGTTCTTCTGGGTTCTTGTTTTTAATTGATTTGATGTCTTTTTTGGATTTTAGTTTAGTTAATTGATAATTCTAAAAGTCTCTTGTTGTGGGTTTTTTGTTTTGAAATTTTGGGATTTTTATGGTTTTAATTGGGTTGTAGCTGAGGAGAAAGAAAGAGAAAGGGATTATGGTTGATGGCAAGATATAGTGAGAAGGTGTGGTGGTTGAGTCTGGTGGTGGTGTGACAGATGGTGTGGTGGTGGTGAAAAAGATAGAGAGAGATAAGCAAGACAGTGAGAGAGAGGTTAGAGGAAAAATTTAATCAATTCAATGGCAAAACAATCTTTCTAGCCACGTCGGATGGTGGGACATGTGCCATGTCAGAAAACCTGACATGGACCATCACTCTGCCTGACGACGTTTAAGCCTAGAGATGCAATCACAACGTTTTTGAAATTTAGGGACGCAATTACAAAATATGATAAATTTTAGGGAAGCTAATGTAATTGCCCCTCTTATTTTTGGGCAAATTAATATAAGCATTCCTAGTGATTTATTGTATTCTTTGAGTTCTCCCTGGAAGTTTAGAGTTAGTTGTTTCAGTCTTCGGTAAGACCTCAGTTAGTTATATTTAATGTGCCACATTAGTTAATTTGACATGTCACATGGACTTATGATTTGACAACCAAAAATAATGTTGGCATAAGGATCACTCTTGAGGGGTTGAATAGAGTGATTAAAACTTCATTTCAATCTTACAAAATTGCAAACATTTGAAAAAAAATATTAGTAGCAAAGGGTGTGTGCGTGCAAGTGGCAATTAAAAAAAACAAAGATAACAATAAGAGAGAAAAGAGATCAAACATAAGGATTTTATAGTCAGTCAATTTTCAGTGCGTATGTCCACTACCTAAGTTTTTCAACTTAAGGTTATCAATTGATGCCTCCAATAAGGTCTTTACATAAACTTCTGCTACTTATCCTCTGGTGAGTAGCTAAGTTGTTTTCGGCCCACAACAAACCAATGTTGTTTTATAGATGACAACCAACCATGTGTTTTCTCAATTTATACATAACCTTACAACTTCACTTTCCAAACTAAGTAAGAATTGTTACTCTTCATTAAGTGAGTTTGGTTTAACTTAAAACCTAAAAGCTGTTGGCAATCAACCCATTTGATCCCAATACCTTAATCCAAATACAAGTTTGAGAATAGCAACAACGTTTACAAGTGACCAACAATGATAATGACCGACAAACTACCAACACTATACTAATTTTAACCTCTTTAGGGAGCTTTCAAGGATGATGAATTAAAGCTTAATATGCTAAGGAGTAAGCCCTTAATTTTGAAGTTTGTAATCCCTTTTATAGAGTGTTTGAAGTGGTTCTAACTGTTGTGTAATGTCAGAATTTTTTTTTCTAAATTCAGGAAATGGATTTATAAAAATTCTTTTGGAATTATTTAGAGGCTAATGTGAGGTATAAGATTTTAATGTTGGGTAATTTTTTATAATAATGAGATGAAGTAAAAGAAATAAAAAAGAATGGGAGAGCGACATTTTTGAAAAAAGAAGAAGAAGAAAGAAAACAAGAAGAAAGGTGAATGGAAGAGAATAAGAAGAGATAGGGGGAGAGAGAGAGAGAATGTAGAAAAAAAAATAAAATGGGAAAAAGAGGAAAGAGAGAAGAAAGAAAGGGAAAAGAAAAAAGAGAAATTTTGTAAACCGATATTCATATACTAGCGTGTTAGATTTTTTATATGTCTGCTCCATAACGATTGTCTCGCGTCCCTCATCATTTCCCAACCAGTCGCTACTAGAGACGTTGTCAAAATTCGATGAGGTGTGAGGAGGAACTCGCCACGGTTTTTTGCCGTTTTCTAGTGTTCTTGTGAGAGTTTCGGTGTGAGATTACCATGGTTGAACTCCTCTCATTGAGCTCTTCAATTTTAGGTCAGAACCACCGTTGACCACCGCTGGAACTGCTGTCGGCCATTGCTAACATCCATCGTGCGAAAGTTGTTTTTGGTAAAAAAAAATTATGGGTTTCGTTCCCTTTTCATTGTTAAGGGAGAATTTCATGAGTTTGAAGATTGGGTTAGTGATTTAGACAACTAATTTTGAATATTTAGGCTATGTAAAATTGGAGTTTTTGGTATTGGATGAATCTCATTAGATGTTTTAATCATGCTATTAGACGTCTATAAAAGTTATTAGAATTGTTGGACTCTATTTTAGTTGGCTAAATTTGGAAAAATTGTATTTTTAGTTTGGTATTCAAATGGAAAATTATGGGATTCGTTGTTGAAGTGATCAATTATTGTAATTGATTGATTAATTATTGAATGTATTTATGATGATTTGGATGAGTGGAAATGGTTCAGATTGGGAGATTTGAGTTTTGGTTTGAAAAAATTGCAAAATGATAAGATTTATAGAAAAAGGAGCAATTAGATAATTTTTATTTGGGGTTGAGGGTCTCAAAATAATTATGAAAAATTAGGCGAGTTAACTTTTAATATCGAAGAATTAAGCATTTGATTGCACTTTGAAATTGTTGGTGAAGCGTCAGTATTGTGCAAAAATATGATACAAAGTTACTCTTTACTATATTCGCATTACAATTTGCATGATTTTAAGTATGCGCAATCATTTGTGAAACTACATTAGAAATAATCTTTCTAGTATTAATTGGAAATTTAAATCAAGATTTTTAATTTGACTATGAATTTGAGTTAATTCGTCAAATTAAAATGTATTTTAGCATTGAATTTGATGTGTGAGTATTAACTTTACTCTAAAAAGAATTTGAAACATGTGACGACAAATGAGAATTTGCTTTCATTTACTTCCTGCTTATATATTTTCGAGTCTCTATGTATTTTGAATTCATAATGTGCGAATTGAAATGGGATCTTGAGTAATTGGTTTGAGCTTGATATCTTATGGCATACGATTTCATGAGCTATATGAATGTGATATGTATCTATTTGTATAACTTAATATTTTCAATACTTGAGTTATGCTTTGATTTAGTTTAGTGAATCAAAAGAAAACTTTTTTGAAATGATTTTCACTTGCATGTATAAGGGATAAATATAAGATGTGCTATGTTTTCGGTTAAGCTCCAGCCAAAGCGAGGTAATTGCTGGATTGTTTCAGTAGCAGGAGAGGTGATTGTGGAGGAATTGCTAACTCCTTTTCGATTTATTTTTAAAAAATTCAATTTTAAACTTTATTTCAGTTTTAAAAATCTAAACTCAAAATATTTGTTTCCTTATAAAATTTTCATTTTGTAATAAGTTTGAGGTCAAATGTCAATAATATCGTAATTTTCTATTTGAATTAACATTTGACATGAAAAAAATCCAGGTTTTTTTAAATATTTTATGGGTTAGATGTATTTATTCAACCAATCAAAACAATCGAAAAGAAGAAAGACCAGCTTATTCAATCGGTTTGATCTTAAAACTAACAATGAATGAAAGAAACCAAATAAACTGAAAGTATAAAAACAAACAAAACGAACAATGTAAACAAACTAAATTGATCAAACCAAACTAGTTTGGTTGAATTCGTTATTTTTAATAAATAAAATTTATTTAGTCCTAATATATTTATCAATAAATTATCTTGTTAGTTTAGTAAAATTGAGTTCAAATACGTAATACAAAAATTCAAGGACTAGTAGTCATTCTATCCTATAATAATAAACATTAACTATTTTTCACAAAAATTAAAAATTGGTGATTTTAATTTTATAAATTTTTATTTATATTCTTGAATAAATATGTTTGTAATTAATAAATTAATTAAAAATACTTTAAATAAGGATATTCTCATAATTTTGTTAATAATAAATATAATAAAAAAGAGTATATTTATATTTTAGGATAATTTGTGTTTATTATTATAAGATACATGGATTATTAAATTACTAATTCCTTGGAAAAAAAAGGTAGTTTTTTTTTGAAATCAGAAAAAAAGGTAGTTGAGAAATTACCAAAGAAAAAGAAAACAACAGAGGCATCTAAATTATGGGTAATAATTCGTATTAATTATATCATAATTATATCATATTATTTTATTATTATATATTTATTATACATGATATAAATATAAAAAAATTAATTTCATATTATGTATATCATGTCTTAATTATATTATTAATTTATCGTATCGTATCTTAAACGCTTAAAAAAATTACAGGCTCTAATCTAGAAAATCAAGAAAACAGCATAGCTATTTCATTTAACATTATCGGGTGTCAGTTATGACTCAAAAGAATATTCTATAGTAGAAGAGTACCTTCCAATTTAAATCTATATAGTAACACTTAATAGAAATACACCACTTACCGATCATCTCTGTCACGACCCATTCCCGGGACCGCGACCGGCGTACGAAATGAACCGTCTATGAGAGTCCGGCCCATCATAGTACAAAACTTATACCCAAACATCATATTTAAAGAAATATGAATAACAATTAAAAATATAATCTTTGTTTATTAAAAAAAATCATACATAGTATTAAGTGCGGAATTTAATTTCAAATTAAATCATTTGAAATATCAAAAACCTAAACAAAACCCACAGGAAATTCGGTGTGTGGAGCATCTAACAAATCAGACAAATGGGCTCGGTCAAAAGGGCATTGACCGCAACATCAAAATCCCTCACTGAACATCAAAAGCTAACGAACAAAATTTCTCAGAGTCACCTGCAAGATGATAAAAACAGGAGACAAACAAACAAAGAAAAAGGGTCAAACCCTGTGAGCGAGGGACAACACTTCAGATTGCCTCATACGTGCCTCACAAAGACTGGTTTGAAAACCATTTGAAAACTAACACATGCGGTATACGATAGGTATACATACGTATATACTATATACATAGTATGGTTTCCAAGAAAACCATTTCGAAATAGTTTGCAACCAAAGCAAACAGCATGCACAAAATCATTCTGGAACTAAACCATAATCTTTCCAAATTCTTATTAAAGCCTTCATGCTTTTCAAAAATCAAAACAAAACCTCTCAAAACCATTTCTTTATATCGGGGCTTCAAAATAAAACCTTTTTAGGTTGTACTACATATTTCCGAAATCCAAAACCCTTTTTAAAACTGTTACCAAACCGTTTCAAAAACAGAATTCAAAACCTTTATGGTTTTTCTCAAAATCTCATAATCAAAACTTTGTCTTATAGGCATCATAATACTAATAGTATTATTTTCAAAATCATATTTTATCGGTGTGGGATTTGCCTATACTCAACTTGAAGATGTGGGATCCTGCCTAACCTCAAAGACTTCCTCTCAACTCATGAGGTTTGCCCCCACCATCGTCAC
>CAODLS010928382.1:0-30305 GCA_948243855.1 Flueggea neowawraea | reverse complement strand
CACTACTCAGTTTCACTAATCAAATGGCCGGTGATATCTTCTTTCTCTTCGAGAGGGGCAATCCCTTCACTTCACTCATGTTCCTTAGCATGATTCGTGGCATACCCAATCATACTGATACATGTTACTCATTACGAATAACGTTAGGCATATGTTAAAGTATACAAGGACTCACCCTAGAATCCATAGCGATTTTAGGTCGAGGGATTCAAGTATAAGTATTGCATGAGAAATACTTATGACCTTCAACCATGTAGTACTCTCATGAGCGGATCAATCCAAAAACACTGTTCTCTAACATGTTTCTATGTTCTCTGATTGATATCTCATATCCTATGACCCATAAAACATGACCATCTCACACAGTACATACTAGTCTTGGTTTATTGTCACTCTAATGACAATAATCGATTAGGGATATTTAGAATAATATTCTCCTATGCTTCAATGTTCTACTATCCAAATCACATATTTGATAACTTAAGCAGAATCACTATTTATAGATATTTTATCAAATTAAACATACACAGGAATAATAAAGAGATAAAACAATGCCTCATAATATATATAATATAATATGGATACAATGTATTGGGGATATGGCTTACAATAACAGGGTTAGGGACCTAACTGTAATTTTACATAGATTCTAGATTTTAGGTCAATGGTGATAGATTCTCTTCCGAGTTTGACTTTCAATGACTTCATGGGTCAGCATCTGCATTCATATATCATCTATATGGTATTTATAGATATTTTATCAAATTAAACATGCACAGGAATAATAAAGAGATAAAATAATGTCTCATAATATATATAATATAATATAATATGGATACAATGTATTGGGGCTAGGGCTTACACTAACAGGGTGAGGGACCTAACTGTAATTCTACATAGATTCTAGATTTTAGGTCAATGGTGATAAATTCTCTTCTAAGTTTGACTTTCAATGACTTCATGGGTCAGCATCTGCATTCATATATCATGTATATGGTATTACCACAATACCACATTTTGATTATAGTTATTTTTGTATCTATTCCAGCTTCTTGTGCATGTCAGCACGATCAGCCACTCACTAGCGATATTTGATTGGATCCTTACCATCGGATATCAGGTGAGTGAAATGACAGCTTCAGACACATAGGTTGTGTCTTCTAAATTCTATGTTTCTGTGTCTAGTTTATTTCTGGAAATTGAAATAATTAATGGTTTGGCTAATTAATAATCCAGTTTATGTGATTATTAAACTTTGGTTTTTGTTTCTGATAAATAATATTTATATGGTATATAAATATTAATTGAGTCTCTGATATTGAATATTTATGTAAGGTATATAAATATTTTTCTGTAAAATGATTTATACTTTGCTTGTGCGTTTGATGTATATATGGTATATATATATATACTTCGATATGATGCATCCGCGCTACGTAGGGTAAACGTAGCATTTGGTATATCAATTCGCATTCAAGGCCCGGTTACCAGGATTTTTGGTAGTCGTGTGTCCGGCCAGACGCATGTACTCAGTTTCAGTGTGATGGCGGAGTCCATCATTATAATATATTTATTTGTCAGTTTCATGTCCCATATCTGTTTTCAATTCACTATATATATAGTATATATATTTTATGTATATTTCTGCATATTGTTTGCTTTGAGTGCGAATGATTTCAAAAATGAATTTTTGAATTACTATTCTATATTAGTGTATATACACATGTACACTTATATTTGCGTGCGGTATTTCTGAACTGGTTTCAAAACGGTCTTTGTGAGGCATATATGAGGCAATCTGGAGTGTTGTTTCCTCACTGGATTATGACCCCCTTTTCTTTCCTGTCTATTTCCTTTACTTATCTTTCAGGTGTATTTTGACGTTCAATATCTGTTTGGCACCTTGATACCAGTGACGCATCCTTGTCATTCGTGAGTGCTCCTGGTTCGGGCTCTACTTTCATTTCTGTTATTAGAGTTTTAAACCGGATTGTTGTTGGCATACTGGACTACAGTTTTGTATTTTGGATAATGATTTTACTATAAATATTTTGTATTTATTTTGATATTATTATGATATACTTATATCGTTTTCTTATATATCATATTATATTTATTAAATGTCTGATAATGAATACTTATATCATTTAAAATCAAGTTGCAATGTATTGGCTTTGGTTACCATACAGCACTGGTATGGTCCAAGTGGTACATTTAAAGGTTAAGATTTAATTTTAAATTGACATTGAATATCAAACTTTAATTATGCCACATCATTTAATAAAATAAGTGGGCCCAGATTGGGGTGTTTGAAGATGAGCCAATATCTCCATTAAGTGACGTGTACACAATGACGGCTTAAATTAAATTAAAGGTTTGCAAATAAATCCCAGCCACTCCTGCACCTCTCGTACCCTAGCCTTCGAGAAAAAGCACTTGGATTATAAACCAACAACTGGCAAGATTATGTGATTGTTCAAACAGATGCCTTAGCTGTAACCAGACCAATGTCATCTATTTTAATATAACTAACTTTTTATATATGTGTTAGATATGATATATATTTTTATTAAATTATTAAATAATTATATTTATAATATTATTTTATTTTAATTATGATAAATATATAAATTTTATATAATTATAATATAAATAAAATAAAAATTTTAATATGCATAAAATTAATCAATTATTCATTAAAAATTTCATATAATTTAAGAAAATTTTAGTGATTTATCTTTTTTTTTATAATGACTAAAACATTGAATACTCTTTCTTTGATTTACTTTTTAATATATATATATTAAATTTACATATATCAATTCTCTTTAAATTAGTAATAAGAGAAATAAAAAATGATTTATCAATTAACTATATAATTAGTGTATTAAATATATTATTAAAGAGTAATAATAACATAGATAAAGAGTATAAATTAGTGAATATCTAAAATTAAATAGTAATTACTTTATTATCTTTTTAATATTTTTTTAATATTATTTAAAAATTATATATTATTCTAAAAATAGGTGTAAATTCAATAGAATTACAATTTCACTTTACTTAATTTAATTGCACTAAACTTGACCTAAATTAATGATGATCATCAAACAATGAACATATAATTGAGTGAACGTTATACTTAACAACTTTCATGCTTCTCCTAGTTGTCAAACTCATATATTTTTATTGAGACATATTAGTGGATCTCTTTTAAAAGTAAATATAAAATTTTTAGATTTTACAAATCTAAGTATGAAAGAAAATAGTTGCAAGATCATTATACTCATCGAATAGTATAAATATACAAACATATATTTAAACTTCAGTTGTAAAATGATATGCCTGATTTAGCCACAACTGTAAGCCAGTTAATAAAATATTCAAAATTTATTTACATGGGGTGAAGTATATATTTCAAAAGATTAGTGTATAACAACAATGTAATTGTGAAACGGATGATATCATCATTAAAACATAATGATATCAATAATTTTATTATCTTTAAAATAAAATACGCAATGCATATGATATAAGATAAAACTCAATTGAAAAACAAATTGTTTGGCTAGTAGTTTAAGACAATCAAGCTACCAGCATTAAAAACAATGCATTACAAATTGTTCAACATATTTATCTTCAAATTTAAGTTAATTACAAATTTTTAGATATTTTTAAAACGAAATTTTAATTTTTTAAAGATAATTATAAATTGTTATATATTTTTCAAAATATATAAAATTTAAATTTTTTTTGTTGAGATAAAATAAATAATAATATATTTTTAATTATAAAAAATAAATAAAGATATAATAGTCTAAAAAAGTATCAAAAAATAGGTAATTGTGTACATGTATATTTTTTATATACATAGTTTATAATTTCATTTTCTTCTATGCCAAATACCTACCACAATATTTTTCTCCCATGGACAACTACATTCCACACTATATAGAGGTATCTTAATGGGTACAATGAAGGTTCTCGTCAAAAGTGATAACTCGACGAAAACAACAACATAAATAAAGAACGTTGTCAATTATAGAATTTTGTGGATTCTGAGTTTAGGTGCGTAAAAGCTGAGAGTGATTGATCTGATCCTAATATGAATTCGAATCAATAGGCCAAAGAATTCTTTTCATGCTCAAGACTTAAATTTTAGATCGTTAGTTAAAGGACACAGAATTTGTTTCACTCCATTATAAGTACAATATTGTGATTTTTTTTAAAAGTAGTCAAACTCTAAATTTAAAGTTGAAAATTATTTTACTATGAGCATATATTATGTAACACCCCATATTGATTGATAGTTTAATTTTATTATTGCCTCATTCAAACAACAATAAGTTTATTGAGGAGTGAGGAACATCTCCAAGCTTTGATGTCTCTACCACAATAAGCAACTTACAAAATAGAGAAAATCAGAAGCCGAGGGCTTGTCCTCAGGATCACTCTGACACTTAAGTTAGTGATTCAATAGTGCCAGTACTCTTCTATGAGTGCGCAAAATGTACCTTTAAAGTGAGATATGAGGTTCTATTTATAAAGTGAGGTTGAGAACTTTGCTGAGGTGAAAGAAAATGTCTCTTTAAAATTCAAACATAATTTTATCGTATTTTCACATAATATTTGCTCTTCTGATAAGTCATAAGCAATAAATATGATTTCTTTTTTCTAAGGAAAGTTTTTGAAAATTGGTTTCTTCTATATGAGTCCGACTTCTTGTCCTGAATTAAATCTTGGTAAAACCTTAATATAATAAAATAGACTTAATGGACTCTAGGCTCGTAAGACATCAATAGCTCCCACTCCTTTTTTTGGTTTCCCAAAGATAAGAGAAAATTTTATTCACCATATTGTTGACTTCGGTTTTGATGATGATGATTGCAAAACATCCATGAAAGATGTGCTAAGTTACAGACTTATTTATATCTGGCTACAAAACACTTAAAAGATGATACAAGTCATGTAGACCAGGTGCCTGATCGGTTTTGATGATGATGATTGCAAGTAAATCATCTATTCCAGAAGAAGAAAGCATCAGGTGTTGATCTACGCACATAGCAGGACTTACAACGCACGTAGAAGAGCATTTGTCCAGATGAGCAAAATGATTGAAGATAGATGCAACGTTGAAGGTGATAGAAGGCGCGTTGTAGAGCAAAAGGTGCAACCTTTGATGAAATACACAACACACGTTACAAACGGTGCAACGTACGTTGATAGGGTCAAATGAGGACAAAGCCAAGACGCTTATTGGGATTTAAATTTGAATATTCTCTAACACGTTGACATGGATTAAATGTGCGATCTTGAGATGAAGTCGGCAATGCACATTGCATGAGGGACATGTCACATTGAAGATTCATTGGGTGAAATGTGAATACTCTGGAACAAAAATCAACGCACGTTGAGAAAGCCACAATTCACGTTGATGACTATCCATTCAAAGACATGGCTACTGGAGTTCTTGCAATGAGCATAGATGGGTTATCAAGTCACGCAAAACTCAATGGAAAAAAGTACAATGCACGTAGATGAAGATACAATGCATGTTTTACAAAGTGACGTCATTTAAAACAGAATGTTTCATTATCTCACAACGACTACTTTGATGCTCTAACGGCTATATCTTCAAGAGTGGCTATAAATAGACATCCCTGGATAGAAGAGAAGCAAGAGATACCCTTGTCAAGAATTGCTAATCATTCTATCTCTCACTTCTATCTTTTTAACCCACTTAAGCTATTTACTTGCAATCTCATTTGTGGGTTTGTGTGAGCTTAAAATTTTTATACCATTGGGTTGATTTTGTATCAAGCGAGGTTGTTTACTTGGGGTAGATAGGTTTCTTTGTTGAGTCTTAGAAAAACAAGAGTGGTTGCTAGTGAGCATTAGAAAACTAGAGTTGAGTTTGGCTTGTTGATCCCATAAAAATAAGTAGGTCGGTTTGGCTTGTTGATCCCGTAAAAACAAGTGATCAGGTTTACTAGTTGAACCTGCAAAAACTAGTGGTTAAGATTTTCTAGTTGAGCATTAAAAACTAGGGAAACAGTTTTATTGTTGAGCCTGCAAAAACAAGGTGTAAAGGCTTTCTTGTTGATCTAGCAAAAAGAAGATGTAACAGTTTTTGCCTTCACCCACAAATGAGGAAGAGATAGTAGATTGAAATTCTCTAGTTGAGGGTAGAAGAGTGGACGTAGGTCAAGAGGACCGAACCACTATAAATATTGAGCTTTGATTTCTCTCTCTCTCTACTCTATTTACTTTCCTTTATATTTGTGAATAGGTGGTTTTATTGCTTCCGTATTTAAGTTTGATTTTACTTGTTTCAAGCTTTGTTATTTGCTTTAATTTTCAAAAGTTTTCAACAAAGTTTTTAACTTGCAAAATATTCAATTCACCTGCTTCTTGGATTGTCATTCTTATTGGGACCAGGACTTTCAGTTGGTATCAGAGCTTGTGCTCTTGATAATTTTTGGTTTAACATCCAAAGAGTTAAAGGTCAAAGTGGCATCCTTGAATGTTTTCGAAGGGGGAGATCTATTTTTATTACGATGCATATTCTGAAAAAAAAAAGCGGGAGTTTTAATTTCAAAATCATTTTTGATAAATGCATTTGTTTAGGGGGAGCTATATTTGTGCTTATTGATTCATTTGATTAATTGGGGGAGATTGTTGATTTTGCATATTGTTTTTGATGATACAAAAAGGGAGAGAAGTGTTACGTGAATTTTCATATTATTTTCAATTAGTATCATCTTTATTTTGAACATCATGAATATTAATGTGTTGCACTAACCAAGTGACAAGGAATAAAATCCTTGATCAAATTGTTTGTTATTTGTGATTAGATGTTCAAATTCATGTATGTTTTGTCATCATCAAAAAGAGGGAGATTGTTGACTTCGGTTTTGATGATCATGATTGCAAAACATCCATGAAAGATATGTTAAGTTGCAAACTTGTTTATATCTGGCTACAAAGCACTTAAAAGAGGATACAAGTCACGTAGACTAGGTGTTATGTGCGTAGAAGATGATACAAGGCACGTAGATCATCTATTCCAGAAGAAGAAAGCACCAGGTGTTGATCTACGCACGTAGCAGGACTTACAACGCACGTAGAAGAGCATTTGTCCAGATGAACAAAATGATTGAAGATAGATGTAACGTTGAATGTGATAGAAGGCGCATTGTAGAGCAAAAGGTGCAATCTTTCACGAAATGCACAACGCAAATTACAAACGGTGCAACGCACGTTGACGGGGTCAGATGAGAACAAAGCCAAGACGCTCATCGAGATTTGAATTTGAATATTCTCTGACATGTTGATGTGGGTTAAAGGTGCAATCTTGAGATGAAGTCGACAATGCACGTTGCATGAGGTACAAGTCACGTTGAAGATTCATTGGGCGAAATGTGCATACTCTGGAACAAAGATCAACGCACGTTGAGAAAGCTAGAAGTCATATTGATATATGATCCAAGCACATTGAAGGCGTACAAGTCACGTTGATGACAATTAATTCAAAGTTATGGCTACTGGAGTTCTTGCAATGCTCGTAGATGGGTTATCAAATCACGCAGAACTCAATGGAAAAAAGTACAACGCACGTAGATGAAGATACAATGCAACTTGTACAAGGTGACGTCATTTAAAGCATAATGTTTCATTATCTCACAACGGCTATATCTTCAAGAGTTGCTATAAATAGGCGTCTCTGAACAGAAGAGAAGCAAGAGATACCCTTGCCAAGAATTGCTAATCATTTTATCTCTCACTTCTACCTTTCTAACCCATTTGAGTTATTTACTTGCAATCTCATTTCTGGGTTTGTGTGAGCTTAAAACTGTTATACCATTGGGTTGATTTTGTATCAAGCAAGGTTTTTTGCTTGGAGTATATAGGTTTCCTTATTAAGCCTTAGAAAAATAAGAGTGGTTGCTAGTAAGCCTTAGAAATCTGGAGTTGGGTTTGGCTTGTTGATTCGGTAAAAACAATTAGCTCGATTTGGCTTTTTGATCCCACAAAAACAAGTGATCAAGTTTACTAATTGAGCCCCCAAAAACTAGTGGTTAAGGTTTTCTAGTTGAGTCCGCAAAAACTAGAGAAACAGTTTTCTTGTTGAGCCCCAAAAAACAAGGTGTAAAGGTTTTTTTATTGAACCTGCAAAAACAAGGTGTAACGGTTTTTGCCTCCACTGCAAGTGAGGAAGAGATAGTGGTTTGAAATTCTCTAGTTAAGGCTAGAGCAGTGGACTTAGATCAAGAGGACCGAACCACTATAAATATTAGGCTTTGATTTCTCTCTCCCTACTCTATTTAATTTACTTTATATTTATGAATTGGTGGTTTTATTGCTTCCGCATTTAAGTTTGATTTTACTTATTTTAAGATTTGTTATTTGGTTTAATTTGCAAAAGTTTTCAACAAAGTTTTTAACTTGCAAAAAATCCAATTCACACCCCTCTTGGATTGTCATTTCTTATTGGGACAAGGACTTTCACATACATCCTTGACTTCTTGAGAAATTTTGAGTTGTTGAAGCTTCACTGTCTAAGGGCGTTGTATTGTCAATCTTTTGGCTCAGGGATAATTCTCTTTATGTTTCCACCCTTTAGAGACTCGAACTGTAACTTTTGCAATTTGGATTGGAATCAATGTCTTCATGGCAACTGATCAAGTTAAATTACTCCAGAGTTATAATCCAGATGCAATTGATGATGTTCATATTAACCACTTAATGAAACTCCACTTTCATATAAGAGTTTTATTCCAACTCAAATTCTAGAAGCTAATCTTAGTATTTAACTCTACTCTTGAATTTGCCTATTTATTTCTTCATTTTTTTTGGGTTTCTTGTATGTTGTTGATTTATCAAAATTGTAATTGTACAAAATTATTATCCATATAATTTGGATCATCTTAATTTACTATCAATGTATTTATAATTATTAAAAAAATATATATTTGAAATTATAAAAAAAATAAATAAAAATATAATAATCTTAAAAAAATCTGCGTCTATTTATATATGTTATGATAATATTAAAGTATGCGTAGTCATGTGTACACGAATTCCATAGGCATCACAAAGAAGTTTAAGTCATAAGATTCTATCTTCACAATAACAGTTGAGTTTCATTATCTACAAGTCTATCGTACAAGTCAAGGCCAGGATTTTTGCAACTTTACAGGACGAATAAAATTGTTTCAACCATCAGAACAATCTCATTAATTTTCCTCGTAAGACCATGGATATGATAATAATATGAGTTACTTGGGCCATTCGGCAAAGAAGACTTGTGCTTTGGCATCACAGAATTGCACATCTGCTTTCCGCCTGCTTGCGAAGTTCTTCAGTCTCCTTTTGAGCTCTTTGTAGATCCTCTCTAAGCTTGCGAATTTCATCATTCGATTTCTTTTGTTCTTCATGCGCATTCTGTTCTGCCTCGCGTCGTGCAGCTTCCTCTGCCGCCAATTGCTGCTCAAGCCTAATAGTTGTTTCTCTAAGCTTTGACTCAACCTATACAAATTGCATAAATGCATATACAAGTTGTAAACATAATCTGTTCATTAAAGGGGGAAAATTAAAAAAAAATAATTAAAAAAAAAGACGAAGTTAAAATGTCCTATGATGCTGCATAGCAAGAAGAAATATACATAAAAACTACATGTGCAATTGTATATTAACTAGAAACGAGACAATATGATGAGCAAACACAAAAATACCATCTTAAACTTTCCGAATTCGAACACTTGTCATTATTTTTTTTAATTTTTTTACTCTAGCTAATAATCCCATTTTTAACCATACCAAGAGTCGCAAAAAGAGATGCTTATGGAAAGGAGAAAAGAACAGGATAGTTCAGTCCGAATAACAATTTCCTCAATAATTCTCAGCAATTATATTCGAACTATCTAAACTGTGAGCAGAGCAAAACTTTCTCAAGTAGAAAACATGCAAAGAGTAGACTACAACGTTTTTTAACCTGCTATAACCTTTCTAGTCATGCATCTTAAGATTCCTCATCAACAGGATAACCAAATTTGAATTCTGTACAAAGATCTTGCCAGTGTAGTCAAATCAAAATAATAGTGAGAAATTCATGAGTTGTAGAGGAGTGACAGTGAAATAATGCTTGCTGAAATACCAACAAAGTATCCCGACAAAGGAGAAGTATTACTTCAAATATATAATGATTTCAATGTCAATAATTCATTCATCTGACAATTTTCTTCACAGCTAAGCTGATATAGGTCTACCCAAAAGAAGTTTTCTGATAGTTTTATTTCTCCAAGTTTCCGCTTCAAAACTGGGGGGAAAGGAGATTTCTGCAACTAAGAGGCCATGCTTTTCTTTCAAGGTTATGTGATGCGAACCTTAAGCCTAATCCTATATTGCAATTACAAATCCTGACTACTTGTAGTCCTATTATGACGCTTAAAAATTTAATATTCAACTTTTAAGAGCAACTTCAGCCATGAACTACTCTAAAATTTTCCTAAGGAAAGCACGTAACATTGCCTTACATCAGCCTAAGTTCATTTTTTTCATTCAAATTCTCATAAGAGATGCTATTGATAGAAGCACAATGACCAAGATTACAGAGAAGATGAAGAAGAACAAAATGCAGAAGAAAAGAGAGACAAATGAAAGAGTGAACATCCAAGAAAGAAGAAAAAACACAGACTCAAGCACATGCATGCACACACACATAGAGACAAATGGCAAAACTTTGGTGGCCATCAACAATTTGGCGAAAATATACTACGCACACAACAATAGTCTAAGTGACTCCAAATTTGGCAATGGAAATGGGAAAAAAAAATAAATAAAAAGATATAAACATCATATCTAATATTCAACGATGAATAGTAAGAATTAGAAAAGGCAAAAAGAGGACACGGCAAAACAAATGAGTACAAGTAAAAGAAGTTAAAAAAAATGCTGTGTTAAAATCAAAGCATGAATTTACCAATTCACAAAATAAATTTCAACTATAATACCGATGGACCAATCAATATCATCAAAACAATAAACATTAAAGGTCGCACTAATGTTGAAATATTCAATTAGCACCTATATACCAAAAAGAATATCTAAAATAAAATATCACAAACTGATTACTTCATCTCTCAGCATGAATAATTACTACCAGGTAACCTATTGATAATTGGAATTTAGAGTAGATTTATTGCAGCCTTAATATTGACATGTAGACAGGTCGACATCCCTGTTTTTCATTCTTGAGAAAAATTCAAGTAAATTGGAGGCCTTCAGAGTGACATAAGAACTAAATGAGCAGATTCTGTTAACAGCAAGATCTGAGGCCAGAATAGAACTGAAAGAACTTGATCTAGAAAATGCAGCATTCACATGAAATAAATTCAGGTAATTAATGTCATAGTTCAAACTGTAACTTGTCAAATAATGAATATAAAAGATTCATCAGAACTATGGAAACTAGTATAACTCAAAAGTACTCACACGCACACATGAAATGTTACTAAGAACAAGAGAAGGAAGCAAGGATACCATTTCAGTAATTCTTTTCAGCTGCTCTTCATATGATCTATTCATCTGCTCTTTCAATTCTGATATTTCACGTTTAGAATACCCTTTCAAGGAATCAGCCTCTTCTTGCTGATCCCGGAGTTTCTTAGCTCCTTTCTGTGAAATTAAATTAACTTTATCTAACTAAAACATTTCCATCCAAAAGAAATATAATTTACATATGATAAATGTGCTACCTTCACTTCAGCAAATAAATCATCTGTGTATGGTTGTCCGTTATTCTGGGAAATGACCATGTTTACAAGGGAGAGAAGCGCATGAACCTGTTCAGCCCTTTTATGTTCATCTTTGGTCTTGTTATCAAACAGTACTAGTCGGTTCTCGCAGAATGCAAGAATGTCCTGCAACAAGTTTTCCAATCGATTTTAAATAATAATAATAATAATAATAATAATAAACAGCTCAAGCTTATCATGTAATTAGGGTATTTAAAAACTTACTATAAACTTGAATACCGAGTCCATTAAATAAGAATTTCCTTATAATATTATAAACTTGAGTCCAGTTCGATACATACATACTGACAAGTAAAAGATTTAAGGTAAAATAAAAATTACAATAGATCAAATGTATGCAGTAGTCATGCATCCAGACAACAGAATGTTTGCAGACTATAAAATTTGACGAGTGAAAATATTCATGTGAAATTAACTTCCTTACGAATAAAATCTCTGTTCCTGTTAATGAAGAGGATAACCAGTTCAAATGTGGTTTGCATATACTTAAATGTAAGCAAAATAAACAAAAAAGAGAACTAAAAAAAATTGCAATGATTTGTGACTGCTGTCAGTAATCAGTGCAAGTCAAGGGACATGATAATATGTGCATCTATAGCAGTCTTACGACTTTGCATAAAATTTCAGCAGAAGAGAAGAAGATTCCTTGATCCAAAGTTTAAAATCTTCGTTTTGTGTTCCTGTGAGGAGTGCATATGCAAAAGTTCAATTCTAGTAAAGCAGTAAAATTTTCTATTAAAAGCCTGCATTTATATCACCAAAACTCATTAAAAAATGCCATAGATGAAAATGTAACCTTCAATGGTTGTGGACATTCACGACCCAAATAATCATCTAGCGTCTCGTCATTATCTTCAAGCTCATCTCCCCCAGTGAAAACTACAATCATATAGTCAAATATCTTGCTTCCAAACAACATTTGTAAGCGATGAAGAGCATCTTCTTCTTCTTGCGAAAAACGAGTCCTAACAGAAAAAACAACAAGGATTGCATGGATTCCATCCTTGGCCATGTTAATACATTTGACAATTTCTTTGCCAGCAAATTCAGAACCGGCAGAGAAGTCAAACAATCCTGCATAACATTAATCATTAGATTTTATTTATCCGAGAGATAAGGCACCAAAATGACAAAAGAGCGGAGGCTATTATGGTTCTCCAAGAAAAAAAATTGACAGATAAAAACCATAATTCTATTCGTACCAGGAGTGTCAATGACATTGATAATTTGACCATCCCTCAACACAGTTTGCTGCAATTCGCAAGTGATGGTAACACCAGATGAGCTTGCCCTCGATCGAAACGCCTTTCGCCCAAGAATACTATTGCCTGTTGCACTTTTCCCATTCCCTGTGCGCCCAACTAAAACAAAAGTCCTAACTCCGTTGGATGGTGAAGTAAACTCCCAATCATCATCTATAGAACTTCCTCCCATCCTGCCAAATTCATATACCTTCAACAGTAATGACTGTAAACCATCAAATTATATCTCTAAAAAAACACAAACAAATTTGTTTATTACGTCCAAGCAAGCAACTATGATTGCAAAAACTAATTCACAAATTTCATAGTATTGGAAGCATCGTTCGAGTCAAGAATCGTGTTGAAACCCAAAAGTCAACCGAGAAGCATTAAGAGTTGTTTCTATGTTTGGAATCCAACCCCACTAAAAATCACAAATAACTCTAGTTGTGAAGTAGACGCTCCTAACATAGAAACAAAGAAAAACCCAATCAACACATACATAGCATCCACAAAAAGAGAAAGAAACAGTAGCAAAAAAAAAGCCAGAAATCCGATTATTGGTATTCCTAAGAAAACCCAGTCTTGACGGAGAAGAGATTACTTACTTGGATAGCAAAGTCGGTGTTGGGAGCGAGGGGACGCAACGCAATGAAATATATTTAAATAGGTGCGTTTACTTTATATCGCACCGCACCTTGACTGCTTGTTGTCGTCGGCGTAATTTTTTCGGAATTTATTTTAACAAAATTTCGATGGTAATAATATATGGGACCCATTAATGAGACATTAGAGGTGTTATTCATTGGTCATAATGAATTTTGAAATGGATAAGTATTGGTGAACAGACCAGCATTTGAGAACGCGGCAAAACTTCAGCGTCGGACCGGTTGTTAGTTCGGGTTTGTATTGCACTAGTGTTAGATTGTTCAGCATAATCTGTTTGTTTTCAGTGAAATGTTACAGTAACTTCATTAGGCGTTGATCCAAATCAATGTCTGATGTCAACTATAACTCTTAGAAACATTTTATAATAAAAAAAATATACTTAGATTTAAAGTTTATATAATTACATTCAATAAAAATATATTACCTATCAATCATCTTCGGTCTTCCCTTTTATGAATAAAAAAAATTTAGATATGGCAACAAACCCAGAAAAAATTAAAACTTCATAGATCGCAAACAAAACGAAACAAAAAAAGAACAAAATTGAAGCTTCACAGGGCCTAAACAAAAAATCAACAAAAGCTCCAAACTAACAAACTCCACCCGCTCCCAAAATTGAAGCTTCACGGGTCCACAACAAAATGGAAGCAAAAGCTCCATAAAATCAAAGACCAAACAAAAAGGCAAATTTATTTCCAGACTAAACAAACGACTTGATATCTTCCACCTCAATAAACAAACTCCACCAGCTCCCTTCCCTTCCCTGATATCTTCCAGAACTCGCTTCCACCATACGCCAGAATAGTCAAGCACCGCCGTCACCAGAATGTCGTCACCACCAGAGTTTTCCTCTCCTTTTCTGTGATTTTTTTCCTTTTCTTTTCTTTCTTTTGAATTTCTTGTTGTTTTTGATAAAGCCTGTAATACTAGATCTAATGGAGGTGTTGATGTCCACGCGTGGTTTTGGTTTTAGTGCGAGATCTGTAGGATTGGTTTTGTGGGATGGGTAGTGGAATTGGGTTGGTGGTGCAGGTTTGGTGGCGGTGGTGGTAGTGGTGTGGTCTGTGTGAGGGCAGTGATGGTGGGGGTAGAGGTGAACAATGACGGTTTTGAGAGGTAAAGAGAGATTAGAGGAGGTCAGTGGAGGACGAAGACAGAGAGAGAGATAGAGGAATCAGTGGTTGAGGACGATGAAGAAGACAGAGAGGTGGGAGAAAGAAGTGGGAGAGAGAAAAAAGGTTAGAAATGGCTGTGTTTTCGAATTTAAAGGAGAAAGTTTAGTAAATTTTTATTTTGGTTAATTTGGTCAGTCAATTAACACGCGTGAAAGATTAACTTACTATTTTTAAAAATAAAAAGATTAACTTACTAATTATAGTAAATTTGAGAAACTCAGAAATTAATTTTTTTTTACATAATTACAGCAAACAAAAATTGATATTATTGGTTTAGCATGCCCATTTTTAATATTTAAACAAATTTTTGAAATTATACGTGTGTCTAAAAAATATTCGAAATTACACTTTCAAAGATTTGTTTGAATTTGTTTAGTTTTTGTCTAAAGTCTATTTATATTTCAAGAACTTGTATATACATTGTATATATAAATTACAAATATAGTATAAACAAGTTATAAAATTAATACTTATATGTTCTACATTTCTGTAAAAAATATAAAAATTACAAACATTGAATAAACAAGTCATAAATATAGTATATACACGTTATAAATATAGCATAAATAAGTTGTAACACTAATATTTGTATGTTCCATATCTCTATAAAAGATATACAAATTGCAAATATAGTATAAATAAATCATAAACATAATATAAACATAGTATATACAAGTTACAAATATAGTATAAACAAATTATAAAACTAATACTTGTATGTTCTGCATCTCTGTAAAAGATATACAAGTTACAAATATAGCATAAACAACATACATACAACATACAAATATATATATATATATATATATATATATATATAACAACATATATATAACATGCAAATAAGATATAAATAAGATTCTGTCAATTTGTAAATATATATTTGTAAAGTTGAAAATATCCATTTGTCAATTTGAAAATATGCATTAGTAAATTTGAAAAAAAAAACAAAGCTGGATTTTAATATGCAAAAGTGGGAAAACAAAATAAATATTATAAAGTATCGAGGATATATGGTGTAATTACCACAAATTCTATTGTTCCCAGTCCAAACCATGGAATGGACCAAGTTTAGGCCCTCAAATTTATAACTGAGATATTTAGTTTTAGGCCATTTTCACATATAGGTCGCTCAAATTCATAATTGCAAACTATTTTAGATATTAGGAAAAATACACAATTATTATTAAAAAATACCATAAATCAAAATTGGCAAAATAGGAAACTTGTTTCCCAAAATAGAAACACAGAGCAAGCAAAATTCAAAAATGTTAAATCTATAAATAAGGTAAAAATGCGTGAGAAATTATGATTCAGATCAGAATTCAATTCCCAAAACAGATTCGCTTCCTAAAAACGCTCCAGCAATCACAATCTTAATCAACAGACGATCTCCATAGCCAAAAACCGATCTTGATCAAGCTTCTCTGCAAAACAGTTCAGATCATGTACTGTGATCACCTCAAAAAACAGTTCACAATGGATCACAGTCCAGTTTCTCTACAAAAAAACTCCCAAGCAGTTCGATTTCTACAAAAAATATGAAGATTCGCAAATCACGAGCGAAACAATTATTCAACGAAGATTCATTCCATCTACATCGAGATTGAATATATGCAAACACAGGTACGATTAGAAAATTTTAATTTTCACTATGATTTAGAGTTCACATAAAGAAAAACACAAACACTCACACACAACATAATATTCCCCTGCTTTGATGAACACTTAAAGCAAAAACATAAAACATAAAAAGGTGAAAAAAAAGATTCACAACATTTCACAAAACTGGAGGCAACCAACAGTTCACAGATATTGTGTATATTGATGAACACAATTGTTCACAAAACAAGTGTAAAAATAGGTTTACAATAGTTCAAAAGCAAGGAAGCAACAAAACACAAAATCCTGCAAACTATGGAAAACACTTTCATGCTCAGTCACACAACATAAAAAGAAATCGCATTAGTTTACAATAGTTCACAAAAATCACACAACATAGATCAATCCTCCAAACTGAGGAAAACACTACACACAGACACGTATAAGGAAAAAAAAGGTGTATCCAAACAGATTCACATCTACATAAGTTCACAACCGTTTACAAACGTTCACAGTTCATATCATGTAGTTAGTAAAGTATTTTCCACTTTTTTGTGACTAAATGTTTATATGATCTAAATCATACAGGCTCAAATGGACTACATTCAAGTTATCCTTCAATACAATGGAGTATGGCATACCAATAGAAACTTCAAGGACTACAAAGTCTCTGAAATCCTATTACCTTGCACAACAAACTATAAGAAACTGTGTGAAATAATATCATAGAATCTGAACCTGAATAGGATCTACACAACCTTCAGCATCATGTACAAAATTCAAGAAGATTACCTAGCATTCAACATTGAGAACGACTTCAATTTGGCCTTCTATATAGAGCTAAAAAGAAAAGAGACAAACGTCATGAGGTATCCACTATGCTTGACAATTCTCGCAAAGGACAACTTGCTCAACCAACCAGAAGACAACGACAACGAGATGTTACCACTAGCATATCTAATTGGAATAGAAAATGAAGGTGCAACAATGCATGAGGATTCCACATTGGCATACCTTCCTGACATGCTTCAAGTTACTGATCGAATTGCAAAAGATGGCATTAATTGTATAGAGTCAGCATCTGACCATGATGAAGCTAACAACATAGACGGGAGTGAATATGAAAAACCTCCAATCATAAAGGAAGGGTTTGTCTTCAGCTGCAAACAGATAGTTAAACATGCTATTAGCCATTATGCCTTGTAGAACCAATTCAACTTCAAAGTTGACAAATCTTGCAAAAGAAACTACTTTGTTAGTTGTATCGACAAAAACTATAGATGGCTATTCAGAGCATCATCAATATTCAACACAAATGCATTCAAAGTGAGGAAATTTTACAATGTGCATAATTTTCCAATCGAACAAAGGTTTATAGAACACAGCTAAGCTTCATCCACATTTCTTAGAAATATAATTAAGCATAAGTTCGCAACAACAAAACAACCTTATGAGCCAACATTTAGGAGGACATAAAGGACACATATGGTATTAAAATTGACTACCAAAAGGCATGGAGAGCAAAGGAGAAAGTAGCAGAACAAGTCTTAGGCAAAGCTTTCGAATCATATCGAGCTTTGCCATCATACCTCTACATGCTGAAAAAACAAATCTAGGAACATTTACAAAACTAAAAACAGTAGAAGACAAGTAATGTCTAAAACAACTTCTGAATGGTTTAGTCAAAATTATTTTGACGTAGTTCACAATTACATCCTGTTATATTTTATAACAGATCTGTAACTGAGTGTTCATATCATTATATAATAATAGTTACTACACGTCTTTCTAAAATATTGTAGGCCATTCCTATATGTATTCTTTGCTCTCTATGCATCAATCCCAGGTTGGAAACATTGTAGACCACAAGTTGTGATCGATGGTTCTCTTTTAAAAGCTGCATATGGAGGGACATTAATATCAGCTTGCACATACAATGGATTCGGGAAAATTATACCACTAGCGTTCGTCGTTGTGTTCTGAATCCACAACGGTTACAAAAGGCAGTCAATGACATCAAACATAGTAGAATCATTAAATTCAAGAAACAACAAAGCAAGGGAACTACCAGTGGTTGCACTACTAGAAGCATTGATAAGCCTATGCCAAAAGTGGAGCCACAATTTGAATACAATTGCAGTTCATGCAGTCACAAAGCTTACTAAAAAATACCACAAAATCTTACTTAGGAGAATGATTGAATCCAAAAAATTGACAGTAAGCTCCTTTTCCTTTTTAATATCCAATCTGTTTTGTTAATTATAAGTTTGGAAAGGTTCATAATAGTTCATAAACTGTACACAAAAATTCCTAAAAGATCATGACATGTACAATATTGATTTTGCAGGTCAACCCAGTGTCTGACATGGTATATAAGGTCATCAATAAGGACAAAAAATCACTATTAACATGAAGGACAAAACATGTACATGCAAAATCTTCCAAGCGGATGAACTACCATGCAACCATGCCACTGCTGTCATAAACAAAAATCTTTGGGATCCCTACTAGTTCTGTTCATATTACTACAAGAACGATACATTGAAAGCAACATATGCAACAATTATAAATCCCATTTCATCAGAGGATCGGATTGGAATACCACAAGATGTATTGGAAGAAGTTGTGGGCAAACTAATTAGAAAGTCGAAGGCAGGAAAACCAAGGAAGAGAAGGATAAGATCAAAGTTGGAGAAAATAAAGGAAAACCAATGTGGAAGATGTGGTAAAACAGAGCACAACCACATATCGTGTACAAACAAACCGACAAAAGATATATGATCATCCAAAACATGTCATTCAATTCTGCAAAACAATTATTTTAATAGAAATATTCTTCAAAGTACCATAAATACAATTATTCTGGAAAATGATTAGTTGAAATAGAAACTTTGGCAGTTATTTTCTTATGTTATAATAATTAATATCTAAACTACCAATTAGTTCACAACAGTTCACAAACATCGCACAACATAGATCGAACTTCCAAACTGAGGAAACACTCCAATGCACAGACAAATATTAGGAAGAAAAATGAGTTCACAGTGCTGAAAAATGATTGGTTGAAATAACAAGTATTCACAAACGTTCACAAAAATTTACACAAAAGTTCCCCGATGTTAACAAACATTCACAAGCATTCTCAAACGTTCACACACTCGTGCGTAAAAAGATTAGTGAATTTGCATGCATTACAATTTCAAACTAGAATCCATATATAAAAATATTGAAGTTCATAAATGTTTACAAAAGTGCGCAATGTTCAATTTGCACGTAAATCCAACAATGTTCAAAATGTATGACTACATGAAAAAAAACCCTATGTTCAATCCATTTTTGCAAACTAAATGCCAAACTTATGTTCCTCATATTCAGGATCGCTAGCGTAACCATCATCTTGCTTCATCCTTCCTTAATGAAGCAAAAGGCAACAAAGATATTGACGATATTATTCAACAGTAAAAGTATTAGGAAAGTCCTTCTTCAAAAAGTAAAGTACTCTGCAAAAGTTAGAGTAAATGCACCACAATCTCTGTGTTGGAAAAAAAAAAACATCTCTTTATTTAAACAAAACAAAAAATGCAACAAACAAAATAAGCTTAAGAAGATCAACAACAAACCTCAATTCTTACACCGGTAGACCATTGATAAATGTTATTGGAAGATGATCAAGTCTAGGAACCTTTGCAAGCTTACCCGGGTATTTCTTCAAACCTCACACACCTGCAATCTCTAAGAAATACGGAAGAAGGACAACATATCATTGTAAACTTATAACAACAGATGCGTCGTGCCCTACATTGCATATGGAAACATAAACAAAAAGACCTCTACACTTAAAATCAAGACATACAATTATCCAATGGTCAATAATATTAATAGGCATCAAGACATAATCAACATCTTTCCATGCTCTCCCACAAGCCAGACGCAAACCCTGGATGTATTAACCAACAATGCCATCCAATTGCAAACATATACGATCCTTGCCAAGAATATTGTAAGTGTCATACCACCGTTGAAGATACATGTCAAAAATATCGTTGGCAGCTGTGAAGTTCTTTTTACACTTTCCATACTGGTATTTCTTTCCTATGTAGTAAAGAACAACGTTTATATACTGCATCATAGGAAAAAAAAAAAGAGGAAACACAAATTAGTCAGAGGATTTAACAAGGTTCAAAATAGTTCACAACAATTTACAAATATGAACAGCACATAAGGTAACATGATCTATTAGAAATTCACAAAGGAGCACAAATGTTCGCAACTATAAAGTGTAACAAAATAAAAAAGATAAAACTATTTAATAAGCTCATACACACTGTTGAGTCTAAATCCTGACCACAATAAACTAGATCAAAAAACCAAGTCCTGTTGCTAATAATATCAACACCAAACACGAAAATAGACACTCATAAGTCTTTCTCTTTGGAGAATATTGTAGCTCTTGAGCTTTCAACTTTTGAACCATCATTCGCCTTACTACATTAAAGCAATAAAACAATAAAATCAAATATTAATGAAACCATCAAAATCTTAAAAAACAAACAGATATAAAAAAACATACATGTCTTTTCCTTCCTCTCATGGCCATTGAACACCTTCATCCACCTCAATAAAGGTATACAATTCAGTGCGCATTTTAGTATACATGCTATTATCCAAAACATAATTGTCGTCAAGTGGGTACCCTCCTTGAAAAAACTTCTTTGATTCGAAAGTGCATACGAACTTCCCTAAGTTTCCCATCTTAGCAATAAATGGAGACTTCAACAAGTGTGAAGGTTTGATTTTACACTTTGCACATTTTGCCAAAACTGCAGTGGCAACATTCGGAGAATACATGATAATCTCCATAGAGGATCTCTTCGCATCTTCACCAGGATCATTGAAAAATGACTCCACATCAAAATCACTTCCTAAAATGTCTTCAACCTTATCCTTAGAATTTGTCTTCAAACCACTGACAAGCTTTCAAAAAAAAAGATAAAGGATAAATAAATATCAAAGGCAACTTAAAAATAAAATAACAATATCAGTAAAATAAAAAAAAAAACATAAAACAATCACAAAAGTGCACAAAAAGTTCACAAAAATCAATTGAACATGCAAACAATGGAAAAAATAGATTAGTTCAATACCTCTTGTCCGATCATAGAAGCCACTCCAAACACGTTACCATCAGCAGTATCATTTGCAACCTTTTTAGGAGTCTCATTGTAATATCCCATATTTTTGGTAATTTTTATTTTATTTTTATAATTAAATTTGGAATAAATTGAATTTTTTTTGGGTGATTGAAGAGTTAATTTTGTGCTTAAGAGGTTAATTGAGTGATTAATGAAGATTATGAGTGATTTGGAAATAAATTATTAAGTGAAAATTTGGTGGAAAATCAATAATGAAATCTGGAAAAAAGAAGATTGGATGACTGATCGTCTGTCGTTGGCAGCAAAGCTGCATGTCATTTGTTGCTGGAAGCGCTGTCGTTCAAGGGTTGCCGGGGAAAACAACGCGTCGTTCGGTCGACTTGCTTTTGTCGTCCACATCACGTGCCTGTCGTTGGTATCAAGTTGCGTGTTGTCTGGCCTAGTTGAAGCCTGTCGTCCATGTCGGAAAGCTGTTGTCCGGTGTCACTGGGCAGAATTTCCGCCATTCCTTTTTCTTCCTCTGTCAGAACAACCCATGCCTTTGCCCATTCCGCCATCATTTCTGTCCTATTTTAAGTCAACTCCACCCATCTCTGCCATCCTCACTTCAGTCTCTCTCTCTCTCTCTCTCTCTCTTCGTGCCATGCATCCTCTTCAACCTTGAGGTAAGCTTTAACTTCAGAGCTTGTTTCCTTACTTTGATTCACGGTTTGCATCATCTGAAATGTGGAATGTTGATAACTGTTGGTGAGGAATGTAGTTTCGGGTTTGGTGTGATTTTGGTTGGTTTTGAATGATTTGAACCGTGACTTTGTTGGACAAATTTTGATGGTTTTGAGTTTGTTGAATGAGTGAAAATCAGGACAGGAATTCTGGGGTTGTAGATGAATGAGGATGTTGTTTTTGGTTGGTGAAAAATGATGAAGAAATCACGGTGGAAGGAACCGAATTTGCATCTGGAATGTTGATTTCAAATCTGAAAATTTAAGAATGAAAGAAGTGTTGTGATTGGTTGAAAATGAGGACTAAAGGTGACATTTGACAAATGTGTAAATCATGAATTCGGAAGAGTTTGGGCCAAAGTTGTGATTTTAAGGAACTAAAGTTAAAAATGCAATTTTGAGAATTTAGGGATTTAAAAATAAATTTTAAATACTTGGAGGGCTAATTTATAAATTCTAAAAATTTGGGGACTACTTTGTAATTTTTTGGGCCGTTAGGGACTAAAAAATAAATTTAGAAAAATGCAAGGGCAAAATTGTATTTTTACGGGGTATCGATTTTTGAATCGAGGGAGAGTAAATCCGACCTAAGAGAGCTTTTGACATCTAGCGAATGCTAGTATTTCATTTGCATTTCATACATTTTGTAGTGTCACAGTATCATATTTTGATAATTGTTATATATGTAATTGTTCAGCTTCGTGTTTCTGTCAGAGGGACCAGACACCTGCTAATGGATTTTGACTGGATTCTTAGCTTCAGATTCTAGGTGAGTGAAATGACAGTTTCAGACACATAGGTTGTATCTTCAGACTTTGTATATAATTTTTCGTTCTGTCTGGCTATGATCTGAAATTGGACTAATAATTATTTAGCTAATTAATAATCTGGATTATGTAATTATTAATTTGCAAAAATTCTATTTCTGGTATATAATATTTATATATGGTATATACAAATATTTTCTACAAAATAGTTTATACTCTGCATGCTCATCTAATAATATTATTCGTATATAATATTCTGATGTGGGACACCTAGCTACGGGGTACGTATCTTTTGGTATACCAATGCTCTATCAAGGTCCTAATTACCGGGGTAATGGGGTTACCGGGGTAATGAAGTGACCGTGTATCTGGCTAGATACATGCTTATTTTGTCTGGTGGCATAGTCCACATTATTATTATGCCTTTTCTGGTCCTATATTCTAACTCTTATATATATATGGATTTATATATATATACTTTTGATACTTTCTGAGTGCATGTTATATGCATTGGGTGCAAACATTTTGGTAAAATGATTTTTTGAAAGCTATACGTATATAGCGTGTATATTATATGGTATCCCTATGTATACGTATGTGGTAAATTTTTAAATTATTTTCAAAACGGTTTATGCGAGGCATGGAGCAGGTTTGAAGTGTCTTTTTCTCACTAAAGATTCTTACCCATTTATTTCTTTTGTCTATCTGTAAACCTATTTTTCAGGTGACATTTTCTGATGCCTAGCAACTGTCCGGCATCTCGATCCCAGTGAGGCATTTTTGATATAGTGAGTGCCCCTCATCCGAGCTCTACTTTTCTTTATGATATTAAAGCTCCACATCGAGTTGATGTTGGGTTACTGGGCCATTTTTTGTATTTTGTATTTTAGGCATTGATTTTATACTTGCTTGTTGTTAACCTTTAAAATTTATATTCATTTTATATAAATATATACTTTTCAGTATAAATGTTTTTCAAATATTAAATATTTGAATGAATAAATAATTTTTGGGTAGAATGTATGTATCTCTAAGACTTGTGCGAGATGGGCTGAGCTCCCATAGACGGTTCACCTCGTACGCTGTCATGGTCCTAAAATGGGTCGTGACAAAGGTGGTATCAGAGACTAGGTTATCGTAACTCTTTGGTAGTTGTGTACTCTGATACTAAAGATGGTAGCAGAGAAATAGGTTTTGTAACTCTTTCGCAATTTTGTACTCTAATATCAAAGGTGGTATTAGAGATTAGGTTATGTATTGTCCGGGTCGGTATGGATCATATGCTTCCTTGATTGAGTTTATCTGACTTACCTCTTTATACCTTTTTAATCTTTGTCTCAGTACTGTGGCAATCACTTGCATTCTGAAATTTGTATGTATGTTTTGTCTGTTTGATTTCTGTAGCGATGGTAGACCTAGGCGTATTCCTGTCGAGGCCGCCGATCAGTCTATTATGGAACCACATGGTTATCATAGTGAGCCAGAGGTTGCAGTGCCAGCACCTCAGCAGCAGCCACAAATTCAGCTTCAACAGCTCATCACAACTCAGATGGAGATGTTTGAGCGCATGACACAGTTTGGAGTGACGGAGAGAGCTCAGCCAACACAGGCGTTAGGGGTCAACCAAATTCGCCAGCTGTAGATCAGCTAGTTCCACTTGTGGTGCCACCAGCACCCAACCTCAGCCAGAGGGAGGTGTAGCTATCGCTTCGGTGATTGCACCTATTGTACCACGGGTCAAAGAGGGTGATATTCTAGACAAGTTTATGAAGCTCAAGCCACCCAAATTTCCAGGTGTGATGGGAGAGGATCCTTATGATTTCTTACTTGAGGTGGATCATCGTTTTGAGGCTGGAGGCATTACTGATGATGCCAGTAAGGTCAGACTTCCCATGTTCCTTCTGAGCGACCGTGCAGCTAGATGGTGGAGGAGTTTGGAGGCCCAGGGAGATTTCACTTGGGCCAGGTTCAAGAATGAGTTCATCGCATATGTTCTTCCTCGGAGTATCCAAGATAAGAAGGCGAATGAGTTCAATAAATTTCTTCAGGGGACTGGTATGTCAGTGACAAAGTACGAGGAAAAGTTCAAGGATTTGAGCAGGTATGCACCTCCTCAGAGTTAGGGAGAGGAGGCATTGACGAGGAAATTTATGGATGAGTTACGACCCACGATTAGTAGAGTAGTGGCGACTATGGGACTGACTATTGTTAGGAAGATGATTGAGTCTACCAGGGGGATGGAGTATATGTATGAGAGGCATCCGAGAGAGTCAAAGAAGGCAAAGACCGAGGGTACCTCTAGAGGCCAGCAGGGCCGGGGTCAGAGAGGCCAGTCAGAGCAGAGATGCTGACATTATTTTAGAGGGCAGAGGCTCATTCAGAGCACTCAAAGGCACAGTATGGCACAACCAGTTGGGCAGAGTCGAGGAAAGAGCTTAGGGAGCTTGATTCCGCCTTGTGCGATCTGTGGGAGAAGGCATCCCGGGGTGTGTATCCGAGCGACCGACAACTATTTTTATTGCAGACAACCATGAAATAAGATAATAGAGTGTCCCATGAAGTTGAACGCCGGTGGTCAGGTTGGACAGTCGGTAGCTGGAGGTTCAGGTACAGTCAGTACAGGTGCTAGTAAGGGAGCTGGTAGGGACTCAGGGAGCCATAACCAGGTTGGACAGGGCAGTGGCCAAGGTTAGGGAGCTTAAAGTAGTGCTGTTATAGGCGTGCAGCCCAGAGTATATCATCTCACTCGTCAAGAGGCATATACCTCCAATGCTGCAGTTACTGGTATGCTTTTTATATCTGGTACTCTTGCATATGTATTATTTGATACTGGTGCATCACATTCATTCATCACTCCACCTTTTTTTGAGCGTTTGGGGTTGGTGTTGCGTCAGTTGGATAGGTTAGTAGAGGTATCATCGCCTTTGGGTAGTAAGTTACTAACCGATTTCGGGGTTCAAGGTTGCGTGATTTCTATTGTTGGACATGAGTTGGTAACCGATCTTATTTTATTGGATGTAGGAGAGTTTGGCTTTTATTTTGACCGAGTCTGAAGGACCAAAATTGAGGGTTGAAGACTTATCGGTGGTTTGAGAGTTTTCAGATGTGTTTTCAGAGGAGTTACCAGGACTTCCGCTTGAGCGGGAGATTGAGTTTACGATAAAGGTACAACATGGTACCAATTCAATATTGATTCCACCGTATCGAATGGCACCAGCCAAGCTGAATGAGTTAGAGACTCAGTTGAGGGAGTTATTAGACAAGGGATTTGTTCGACCGAGCATTTTACCTTGGGGCGCTCCGGTATTATTTGTAAAGAAAAAGATGAGAGCCTTCGTATTTGTATCGATTATCGTCAGCTCAACAAGGTAACGGTGAAGAACCGATATCCACTTCTGAGGATAGATGATCTGTTTGACCAGTTGCAGGGTGCACAATGGTTTTCTAAGATCAACTTGAGGTCGGGATATCATCAGTTGAGGATTAGAGGTGAGGACGTTCCTAAGACTGCATTTTGGACTAGATATGGTCACTACGAGTTCCTAGTAATGTCGTTTGGTTTGACCAATGCACCAACGACATTCATGGATTTGATGAATAGAGTGTTTAGACCATATTTGGATTGGTTTGTGATTGTCTTCATCGATGACATTTTAATATACTCGAGGAGTAGGGAAGAGCACGAGGACCACGTAAGGTCAGCATTGCAAACTTTGGGAGAACATCGGTTTTACTCTAAATTCTCAAAGTATGAATTATGGCTCGAACAAGTGGCATTTCTCGGACACGTGGTGTCGAGAGAGGGCATTATGGTAGACCCAAATAAGGTAGAGGTAGTACTCCATTGGGAGAGGCCTAAGACTACTATGGAGATTCAGAGTTTCCTTGGTTTAGCTAGATATTATAGGAGGTTTATCCAAGATTTTTCTAAGATTGTAGCTCATATGACTCGGTTAAATAAGGGAGTTAAGTTTATTTGGTCTGATACATGTGAGGAGAGCTTTCAGAAGTTGAAGGAATGTTTGACTAGTGCGTCGATGTCGGTTCTACCGTTGGGTTCTAGAGGCTTTACAGTGTATTGTGATACATCAAGAGTTGGCCTAGGTTGTGTATTAATGCAAAATGGTAAAGTAATTGCCTATGCATCGAGGCAATTTAAGAGGCATGAACAAAACTATCTGATGCACGACTTTGAGTTAGAGCAGTGGTGTTTGCACTCAAGATCTTGAGGCATTATCTGTATGGAGAGACTTTTGAGATTTTCACAGATCATAAGAGTCTGAAGTACATTTTTGGGCAACAAGACATGAACTTGAGGTAGAGACATTAGTTAGAGTTGCTAAAGGATTATGATTGAACCACATCATATCATTCTGGAAAGGCTAACGTGGTTGCTGATGCTTTGAGTAGGAAGTCAGTGGGTAGTTTAGCTCATATTTCTGTTGCGAGATGACCTACAGTGTCTGAGTGGTAGCGTTTGATAGAGTCTAGAGTTGAGCTACAGTTTGACGACTCAAGGTTATTATTTAGCCATATGGAAGCAAAACCTATACTGTTGGATCGGATTAATGAGGCTCAGAAGGAGGATTCTGAGATTCAGAATTTGATTGATAAGATTAAGTCTTCTAATGTGCCTGGGTTTAGTGTTGACGATTCTGGAGTCCTTTGGATTGGACTGAGGTTGTGTGTACCATCTACAGGTGGTTTACGTGAGGAGATTACGACCGAGGGTCATAGTTCTGCATATTCTGTACATCCAGGTTACATTAAGATGTTTATAGATCTTCGAGAGTCCTATTGGTGGCCAGGGATGAAGAAGGACATTAGTGAGTTTGTTAGTCGGTGTTTGACATGTCAGCTGGTTAAGTTTGAACACCAACGTCTTTCTGGATTATAGCAGCAGATGCCCCTTCCAGTATGGAAATGAGATCGCATCACTATGGATTTCGTAGTTGGCTTACCAGGGACGTCTTCTGGTATGACTCCATTTGGGTTATCGTTGATCAATTGACTAAGTCAACACATTTTCTTCCCATCAAGACAACATATGGAGCAACACACCTAGCGAAGCTGTATGTAGATAGAATTGTATGCTTGTATGGTGTGTCAATCTCTATAGTGTTTGACAGAGGGCATCGGTTTACGTCGCAATTTTGGTGTAAGATGCAAGAAGAGTTGGGTACTCGACTAGATTTTAGCACTGATTTTCATCCGCAGACTGATGGTCAGTCCTAGCGCACAATTTAGACTCTAGAGGATATGTTGAGAGGTTGCGCTGTGGATTTTTGTGGGAGTTGGGATTATCACTTGCCATTGGTAGAGTTTTCATATAATAATTCGTACAATTCGAGTATCGAAATAGCTCCTTATGAGGGTTTATATGGTAGGAAATGTAAATCACATCTTTGTTGGGCCGAGGTATGTGAGAGAGAGTCTTTGGGGTCAGATCTTATTTTGGAGACTACAAAGAAGGTCAGATTGATTCAACAGCGTATTCAAACTGCTCACAGTCGTTAGAAGAGTTACACTGATTAGAAGCATAAACATTTGGATTTTTTTGGTTGGTGACCATGTATTCCTGAAGGTATCACCAACGAAAGGTGTTATGAGATTTGGGAAGAAGGGTAAGTTGATCCTGAGATACATTGGTCCATTTGAGATCATAGGCTGTGTTGGAGCCATAGCATATGAGTTGGCACTACCGCATCAGTTCTCTTCTGTTCATTCGGTGTTTCACGTTTCACTTCTGAGGAAATATGTTCCTGATCCATCTCACGTTCTGAAGCCACAATCAATCGAGGTTAGGCCCGATCTGTCTTATAACGAGGTTCCATTGAGGATCGTTGACTGCCATGTCTAAAGACTCCGGAGCAAGGATATAGCTTCAGTGAAGGTGATTTGGAGACACCACTCAGTTGAGAAGGCCACTTGGAAGGCCGAGGATGAGATGTGGCGTAGATATCCGCACCTATTTGACTCTATGGATTCATAGGTTAGTGTCTCCTACTTTCTATCTCTACATTCTGTCTCTGGATATTTTCTGCATTTCTGCTACATGTCTGCATATCTGAGTTCGATAGAGTTAGAATGTTAGTAGGAATTAGTAACCAAATTTTTGGGCTAGATTATGAATTTAGCTTGATCTGGTATGTCTGAAAATTTGAGGACGAAATTTTTTTGAGGGGGAGAATGTAAGATCCCATATTTTTGGTAATTTTTGTTTTATTTTTATAATTAAATTTGGGATAAATTAAAATTTTATTTGGTGATTGAAGGGTTAATTTTGTGTTTAAGAGGTTAATTGGGTGATTAATGATGATTAAGAGTGATTTGGAAATAAATTATTAAGTGAAAATTTGGTGGAAAATCAAAAATGAAATCTGGAAAAAAGAAGATCAGACGTCCGATTGTCTGTCGTTGGCAGCAAAGATGCATGTCATTTGTCGCTGGTAGCGCTGTCGTTCAAGGGTTTCCGCGGGAAAATAACGTACTGTTTGGTCGACTTGCTTTTGTCGTCCGCATCACGCGTCTGTCGTTGGTATCAAGCTGCGTGTCGTCTGGCCTAGTCGAAGCCTGTCGTCCGTGTCAGAAAGCTGTCGTCCGGTGTCATTGGGCAGAATTTCTACCATTCCTTTTTCTTCCTCTGTCAGAACAACCCATGCCTTTGTCCATTGCGCCATCATTTCTGTCCTATTTTAAGTCAACTCCACCCATCTCTGCCATCCTCACCTCAGTCTCTCTCTCTTTCTCTCTCTCTCTCAGTCTCTCTCTCTCTCTCCCTTCGTGCCGTGCATCCTCTTCAACCTTGAGGTAAGCTTTAACTTCAGAGTTTGTTTCCTTACTTTGATTCACAGTTTGCATCATATGAAATGTGGAATGTTGATAATTGTTGGTGAGGAATGTAGTTTCGGGTTTGGCGTGATTTTGGTTAGTTTTGAATGATTTGAACCGTGACCTTGTTGGACAAATTTTAATGGTTTTGAGTTTGTTGAGTGAGTGAAAATCAGGACATGAATTTTTTGGAATTCGCGGCTAAAATATGACATTCATATACATACATGGCAGCGGATATAACAAAAATTTAATGCCTTGAATTCCCCCAAGGACCCATGCAAATCAACATATATAATTAAGGTTGGAAGATTTACCTTTCACCAAGG